>JAJHSJ010000016.1:58283205-58518200 GCA_021015155.1 Magnolia officinalis | reverse complement strand
ATATCATTTATTTGTATCTGCTTCTACTATTTATAGCTTTCCTCTGGGAGATATGAAGATAACCACTTATTCATGTGGTGTCATCGCATGAAACCAGTTAGGAAAAGAGCGGTTACTCTTTTTTAATAATAGATTTGTCTTCGTCGAATGCCCATGACGTGCTCCAATAATAATATGGCCTTGACGGTTATTTAACCCTATCCATAAATAGCTTAAACATATAGACAGATCAACAAAGATGACCTGTTCTCCGTATCTTTAGCGTGCGTGCTCTAGATATCTCCTGTGCCACATGGCTCACTTTGTACCGTTGATCTGGTCCACTAGATTTTAATACAAACATACTAATAGATAATAATATGAGGGAGAGCACGTGGAATGATAATGCATTTAATGGAATTGATGACAAACGTTGATAGGCGGTAAAAAGAGGGATAATAGACTTGGATGGTATTGTTGCATTAAACAAATACTAAAAACTATGCCAGTTGAAAGGTATGAATTGGTTAAAGTCAAATGCTCTAAAATGACATGGCAAAGCCCATAAGGACGTAGGTGAATGTTGTAATGCTCCTGAATTTTGAGCCACATAAGACCCGAATTTAATCGAATTAAGAATAATAATAATTATTATGATATTCATGACAAAAATAAAATACTTAGCGCATTAGCACATTGGTATCATTGATCCCGGGAATGCATCATATTAAACACCGGTGGGTTGTGTTGCGGGCCAACCATTGCATACATCATCATGTTATCTATGCATTCAAGTAATTAAATTAACATTTTTTTTTTTTGTAATACTATCATTGCCTATGCTTGATTGTGTTGATAACACGTGTAACTTATGAAATGAAACCATTGAGTTAGCTACTTACTCCCACCTGGGACGGTGTTTTAAAACACCAATTGGACAATACTATCGATGTATATACCGCCGAGACCAACACATTAGATGAGATGTAGTGGACCATGTTGATGGCGCCCCATAGTTTCAGTTGACGGATGAGCAGGATTGGGCAAAGTGCCTCGCCTCTTTCCTTTTTGTACATTTTGAGAATCTGTATATCTGGAGTCCCAAGTTAGGGGAATTCCATTAGTTTTTTTTTTGTAAAATCCTCTATTGTATCATGTACAATCCCCGTTTTGGTGGATACCACTATATGGAGCATATTTTGACCGTTAGCCCTATATTTATGGATTTTTGTTATATCTACCTTGCATCGGATATTGTAGTGCCCCGAAATTCAATGACCGAGTAGCAACTCGGCTCCCGGATTCCCCGAGTGTCACGTGTGCAATGATGAGTCACAAATGCATACAGTTAACAAGTATTAGCAAGTAGTAAAGAATTAAGCTAAGCATGTTTAATACTAATTATGTAAATGTGTTCCAAGTACCACTAAACCAGATAAAATTCTATCATAAATCCATAACCATCATAAACAACCCAAAATCCAAGTATCATCGTCTAGGGATCCAATTCCATATACATATCACACCCCAAAATGATCTGGCTCTGGCCCAGTCCCACCGTCATCCACCTCGCTAACAAGGTCCGCCAAACTCCTGGTAGTACGCTCGCTCGTCGTCATTGTCAGCACCGACATCGTCCAATGCGTGCTGCTCCAGGGTACCTGCATCTATATCGAATTTTAGTTGGTGTTTTAGAACATCGTCCCAGAGTGGGAGTGAGTGATCAACTCAGTGGTACCATTAGCAATAAGCCACATAAATTATCATGCATAGAATATGTTTAATAAACAGCAAGCAACATAGAAACCTAGATACTGTTGTTAATGTAAATGCATGGTTATGATATGATGCATGCTCCTCACCACCAACACTACCTCAAGTGACGACATCTCACGTTCGCAATGATCAACACTTCCTCAATTTGCGACCTCGACTGCATAATCGCCACAATAATAATGCAATGTCGTAAAACATGTTAGCCTGGTTGGTTAATTAAGTTCATTCATCCAATCGGTTAGGGAAACTGGAATACCCTTAGTGGAGTTATTGCCCTAACCCGATCGCGCGGCTCAGGAGTCGTGGTCATGCGACTCTCCCGACCCTTAGCCCTATATGGGGTCGTCAAACCCGAAAAGAAGTATAATCACCGACGTAAACAATTGAAACTTAAATGTCCTACTCGCGGTCACTATGAGGAGGTCATCACCCCGACACAGGCCGACAGCACGGGCACAGTGTCCCATACTACCGTCCCCGACTCACGAGTCTAAGTGATCAATGGACACTACATAGAGGCTCATCATCCCAGCATAGGCTGACAGCACGAGCACAATGTCCCATACCACCATCCCCGGTTCATTAGTCTTGTGGGTCGTACATAACAATTTGAAGTGGGCGCAATGGTCTTACGGCTTGTTTGATTTTCCATGATACATGTAAATCAAGGTAAACAAGTAATTATTACTTTTTCAGCATGTTTGAAAACATGAGAGTAATGCCACCTCGAAAATTGAAACAAAAGTGTGACTTAAACATGTTGACCCCATTGTAATGTAATGATATTGACACCCATTATTTATATTAAACACCACACACCTTTTATTAAATAGACATTTACATGAACTGAAAAATGAGGCAGATCCAACACTCAAATGGCCCACACTAAAGGAAACAGTGGCCTTAATTCATCCACCATTGAAAGTTATTTTATTCACTAGGCCCACATTGAGGTTTTTTTTCATCATCTAACCCGTTCATAGGGTCACACAGGCGTGGATAAGGGGAAAACACAAATATCAGCTTGATCCAAAACTTTCAAGGACCCCAAAAAGATTTTAATGGTAGGCATTCGATTCCCATTGTTTCTTGTGGTGTGGTCCACTTGACCTTTGAATCTGCCTCATTTTTTTGCTCATGCCATAAATTCGGCTGGCATAACAAATGAGCGGTGTGGATAAGTAACATACATCACGATGGGCCCCACATTGATGTTGTAAATTTCTTGATTAAAGTGTTAAAAAAGTAAGTCGTCACATCTGCATTAGGAAAGATGTGGTAATTATCTCGGTAAATAATTATTACCCATTTACATGGTAATTTGTCACGCCCCAAACTCGGAAACCGGGCTCACAAAATTCCCAATCGCCGAATCCGGCGCCGACAGCCTTCGTAGAACCCCATTCTCGGCTCCCAGCGCCCATACGCCAGGTTCCGATCCTGAGATGCTACAAGGAGGATTTTTAATGGTCAATTTGATTCGTAATGAGCATAACCACAAGCACAACCCACGAACAATAACCACAAGAACACCATCACAAAGTCCACTATGATCAAAAACTTTTGAGTACAAGGCGTATTAAAGGGAAATACAATATATTGAAAATAACAACAAAAAGTCCAGAAGACTGCTGCACGCTCCGAGCTCAACGCTGCTGCACCTAACGCCACCTGCACGCATCAATCGTGCATAAGCTTATGGAAAGCTTAGAGGGTGGTGTAAGTGTGTGCGCAATATGAGCGTGCTCAGAATGCAAGGTCAGAGTAATGCGGAATCGTGCCAATGAGTACATGAATGCAGTCAGCCGTACCAAGGCTATGCGGTACAAAATATAAATGAAATCGGCCATATCAAGGCCATGCGATGCATATGCAGCTCAAGCATGTCAATACAGTTATCAGTTTGGATAATCACCGGGGTCTAGTACACTCAAGCCAGCTTGCCGCCCCTATCCGAACGCACAACTGGGAGAGTGGAAGAGACCTCACTATCCGCCTGCCAATATCGGGCCCGGCTCGTCGATAGCGGACCGATTCCTCAAGCTGGTCAAACTCAACCTAGAAATTGCCCCCTCACTCAGGCGGTAAGGTCACACCCCTTTCCAACCGACCACGACACAGTGGGAGACGCGACTCCTGGTATTCGGCCCTCATGCGCTCGTACATCCACTCGGTCTCGACGTTGGAGTCATCCTCTGGTACCATCGGGTTTAGGAATTTTCACCCAAGGACATCTATGGCGCCCGTATGCTAGAACCAAACATTTTCGGTATCCAATCCAGCCACCCACGATGTGTCTGTGGAGGCTATGGCCCTGGTATCGCTAGGGCATACAGTAACTACAATCACACAATGCAAGTGCATGAGTCACACTACCAGTCATGCAACAGTCCTGCGTAAACCATGCGCTCATGCAGGGCAACTCCGCCTATCAGGGAGCCCGTAACAGTCTGCCCGAAGGCATATGCTATGATCAATCACCCCTCATCTCAAGCATGCATATGATGCATATGATCATGAATGATGAGATTATACTGAGCATTTTATAAAGTAATGAACTATCTTTTCAACGCAGATGGGCAAAGACGGCTTACACACAACAAGTACGGGCCTATCAATGGGCCCTAAGGAGAGTCACAATGCGGACATTTAACCAACACTGTACTTACAATGTGGACGTCAAACCAACATTGCTCCCAAGGCATAGCCCACCATAGAGTATCATTACACAAACCATAGGGAATCACATATTGCAATGGATCGATGCACAACTCATTGGGCCTTGACCCAAAGTCCTCAAATACATCAGATGGGCTGCCTCATATGGGCCTTTCATAAATCAAGTGGGTCGCATTAGTGGGCCTTATGTACATTGCAATGGGCCATAACCCATGGGCCTTTGAAAACATCACAATGGGCCTCGTAACATGGGCCACAATTACATTGAATGGGCCTAGACACACGGGCCATATATACATCAAGGTGGGCCTCAACAACGGCCATAAATACACATCCAAGTGGGCCTCAACAAGGCCACAAGTACTCATCCAGGTGGGCCTTAACAACGGCCATAAATACATATTCAGGTGGGCCTCCAACAACGGCCAAAAATATGATAAGGTGGGCCTAAAACACTTGGGCCTATATAAACCAAGGTGGGCCTCAACAACGGCCAAAAATATGATAAGGTGGGCCTAAAACACTTGGGCCTTATATAAACCAAGGTGGGCCTCAATGAATGGCCACAAATAAATTAACATGGGCCCTATACACATACCAAGGTGGGCCCACTTGAACCATAGATCTGACTCATGTCATAAAATGAGCTCTCAAAATGGGTGGACAGTTTTGATGTAGCACATGCATCATGGTGGGTCCCACTGTCGTTGGACAGTATGAATAAAACACATGCATCACCGTGGGCTCCACCGTCCACTGGACGGTGGCATTACAACACATACATCACTGTGGACTCCACCGTCCGCCTGGACGGTGGCAGTACAATACATACATCACTGTGGGCTCCCACGTGGGGCCCACCATAACATATATTTTTCATCTAATCTGTTGATAAGGTCGTACGGACCTGGATGAAGGGGAAATACAAATATCAGATTGATTCGAAACTTCCGTGGGCCAAAAAAAGGGTTTCAATGGTAGAGTTCAATCACCGCTGTTTCTTGTGGTGTGGGCCACCTGAGATCTGGATCAAGTTGATTTTTGGGTGGGACCTACTTAAGGTAGGGGCCCACCATATGGACGGGTTAGATGGAAAATAAACATCAAAGTGAGGCCCACACGTGGGGCCGTGGGCTCCCTGGCGTCCGCCCGCCCGCCAGCGCTGGCGCGGCCTGCGCCTGTCAGAGCAGCAGCAACAGCTGTTGCTTCTTCTTCTTCTTCTTTTTTTTTTTTTTTTTTTTTTTTGCATTCCCACCTGTGGGGCCCACATCAGCAAGATCCAGCCCGTCCATTGCGTGAGCTCCACAAGGTTAAGGGTCCATATCAAGTTTCAGGCGGATCTAAGCTCCTGGTGGACCCCAGTAATCACTTTTCCCGAGTCTCAAAAGAAGCACTAGAATTCTTAACGCCACGGCCCACAAAATGATTGGATTGGCCTCATTTTTGGGCCCGACGTCTAAAATGAGCTAAGGAGTGGAATGGACGGCTTGGATTAAGAACCTACCTCAAGGCGGGGCCTGCACAAGTGGCCCGCCAAATTTATTTTTATTTTTATTTTTTTTGTTTTCCTTCACTGACGTCCAGCGTCCCAGACGCTGGACGGTTTTGGGTTGAACACATAATAGGGTTGGCCCTACGTGGACGTGGCCCACCCATTAAATCTGATATTTGTGCTTTCCTATCACCATCAGGTGGGTCCCATATGGCTTGGATGGCCATAGGGTCCACTTGATGGACGGTTTAAATTCCACATGCACATCATGTGGGCCACAAAATAATGAAATGAAGGGGAGAGAGAGAGAGAGAGAGAGAGAGAGAGAGAGAGAGAGGAACACACGTGCATGGAGGGCTCTGCCACTATGAGCCCTCCCATCCATATCTCCAATCATACATCAAACGGGTCCCACTACATGTGGGCCCTTGAATCACGAAATCAACGGTAAAAATCAAAGATCACCCACCTAGTGATCTTCTTGGTCCGTTGGAAAGCCAACCTTCTTGTGCTCCTCTTTGACGGTGGAGATTGGAAATCAAGGGCTAGGATGAGAGATCTTGGGATGGAAAGTGGGCCACCAAAAATCACTTTTCTCTCTTAGGAAGCTTGGACGTGTGGGCTCTCTCTTGGTTGCTTGGAGTTGGTGTGAGAAAAGAGAAAGAGAGAGAGAGGGAGATAAGGAGAGGTGATGGGTGTGATGGGTGAGTGATGTGAGGTGAGGGATGGGTGAAGTGAGAGGTGGTTTGACTTGGTGAGAAAAAGCATGGGTTGCTTTACTTGTGGAGAAAGGTGATGTGTACTTGACATTGATTGATTGATGTGATTGGTTGATTGATGGGATTGATTTGATTGATTGGATTGATTTGATTGATTGGATTGATTTGACATGTTGTAGAGATTCTCTCGGGATCGTAAAAGCGCGGCGTTTCTTCGAAATAAACGTCGGCTCACATCTTCTAGTCAGGGTATCGGATCGGTGCGTGAGTCGCGGCGTTAGAACCGCGGCGACGGTGCGGTCGTAATGGTACAAGTCTTGGATTAAGCCGACTTGATTCTACAGGATACGTCTTAGGTTCGATCGCAACGTCGGTTATCGGTCGCGAACTGTCGGACTTCGACGGAAAGGATCGCGGGATTCGTCGGAACAGTACAGACTAGGACACGGGTCTTACATAATTACACTTGAGCCGGAAAATCAAACAGGCCCTTAGGGTACTTCAGGTTCATACAAGCATGAGCAAACAAGGTTAACGTAGAAGGATGGTCGACTAAAAGTCAATGTGCCCCGACGGGCTGAACAGTAACTAATCGGCCTGAGAACACTATCTCGTGTAGTCCAACTACGGCCAACAACCTACAGTTCAACTATTCAAGCCAGAATCACTCACAGACAGGTCCAACAAGGACCGCCCAAGGAATTCCGGGTAATCGGCCGATCCAAAGGGGAATATGCACATACACAACAAACATGGAATCCTTGAATGCATTTCATATATGACAGACATGGTTTTTGTGAGACCAATGCATGGACAACAACATACAATGTTCTACCCAAGATTACAGATTATAAGTGACATGTTCCAGCCTTTTCATCACATGGACAATCATAAATGTTAAGACACCGGAGTTTATCTCCCATAGATCGACATGTAACATACAATTCAGCCATACATGAAATTATTAGACCAGTATCTCAACATTCAATCAAATTTCAACACTTCATGCCTTCACTCAAGCATAGTTAGTCATAAACCAGGAAATCAACTACTATTTTTTCATTTTACAGCAATCCAAGTCATCATGCTAAGCATAGTTAACAGCAAAACAGTGAACTCAACAATCAACTAGCAACAAATTGAGGAAATTTAGGTAAATGCAACATTCATGAGCATGCAAATGCACAAATCATAAATTAGGACATTAGGGCCAAACCCTTTCCCAACATTTTGTTAATTTCTAGTCCATTAACCTATATATGCAGTCCAAATGAAGATTCAGCTACATGCACTAACAATTCACCGATCACGTTTATTAAATCTACGCTAGGCGCGATAACGGCTACCTAAAGGTAATGGTCCGCACCTATTCTTGGTCGGAGGTTGCTGAGATTGTCCTACCAACGCCGGGTCTTCAAGCTCGAGGTGCCAAGGTCCTGCATTGCATAGAACGGACAAAAATTCATATGCATGTTGCTAAAAATCAGGAAAATAAGGTTTAAGATCCTAATTTACCTTAGATGGGTTGTGATTTCTCTCCAATCGCGGGATGCGATGAAGTTTACCGGTAGAGGAGAGGTGAGGGTGTCGGGATCTTCAAAATTCAAGCACCAAGCTCACATGCACATCAAGGTGGGCCTCTCTCTCTCTCTCTCTCTCTCTCTCTCTCTCTCTCTCCCCCCTCTCTTTCCAAGCTGCTGAGAAATGGGTTTTGAGAGAGAGGGCAACTCTTTTATATGCCCAAAATTATTTCAACTAACCTTGACGTTTTGGGTAATTCCCCAAATAGCCAAGTGGGGCCCATATCAGGTTATTGGAGCTACTCTGATGGACCCCTGGCCCATCTGATTCATGGAACATGTGCCCCATGGCCCGATGAAGGGTTGGGCAAAGTTTAATCGCAAACGGATGCGGGATTTTGCCGCAGCGACCCGATTTACGATCAACGGTCACCGTTCCACGATCAATGGCAAGATTTTGTAGGTAAGGGCCAGAAATTATTTTCAACCTTCGGTGTAAATTTAGAAGAGATCCAACGGCTGAAATGCTCGGACTTGCTAACTCAAGCGATAGGGCCAATTTGATTAAATTTCAGGATTTCCTTTCCTTAGGCCCAGCGATTCACAGTTTGCAAATGTCGGCAAGACAACATGGTGCATCTATTTCTGGGCATCCTCTGAGTCTGACATCCACGTGGGATCACAAGCACAGCGAGACCCAAGACCTGTCAAGGTTTCAGAATTTTTGGTCCTTTCTCGTACGATACGTGGCCCATATGGGCAGTCGCTAAGTATAATGGAGCCATCTGGCTCTACGACCCGAGCTCGGCCCAGACACGATTTGACTTAATGGCATCAGTGGGTAAATTTAACATTAATTAGTCCGAAATAGGCCCACACGTACGATCAAATTATCTGATCCTGCTTCGGTTCGTACGTGCGCCTCAGGACACTGTTCCCTTTTGGGGCGGGGCGTTACAAATATGCTAAGTTTAATTGTGCTACTCTACTTGGTCATATGTGGAATGAATGTGAATATAAATGAGGTCACACGTGCATTTTATCTGATTCACACCTGGGAACTCGGGACCGGAGTTTTTATACTTGGGTTTGATTTTCAAGTCGTGACAGTCTGCTCGATCAATTATAGGGATGGAGCATACTAAATGGAATAAGTTGGAATCACATGAGAAGTGACCAACTTATATGAATGTTACAGCATTGACGCAGCTAACTCCATAATTCACTGACCCTGATCACGAGCGAGCGATGAGCTCATATAATGCAAAAGGAGACTGAAAGACTCCACATGTTAATATGTAATTACTTCTTCTTGAGTGTGACTTTTATGTGGGAGATTGAGCTACATTGATCGGAATATCTACTATCAATATCTCAGCTTGAGGAACTAGTGTAGATATTTGTTGTCCCTCAGAGGCTGAGAGCTCCCTGGTCATTGTGAAAAAGAAAAGAAAATGATTAGAGGGAATATTGAAATACAAAAATAAAAAGGGAGAGAATATAAATGGCATCCACTTAAATTAGACTGAACAACGACGATGGAAAATCCGTCGGCCGCTGGTGAAATTTTGGTGGGATTAATAATTAAAGTCAAAGCTCGGTTGGAATGTGGAAAATGAGGAGGATTAGACCAATATGGTCTGAAAATGTGATAAAATGGAAGATAAAAATCATCAAATCTTTCTTTCTCTCTCTACCGTTTGTTAAAGGGCCTATTGAAGTGAGGATCCTTGTGTCTATTATATGCCTATTTCATCTTTTGAGAGTATTTTGAAAGAGGAACACTCGGCCAAATTTTGGTTTTATAATATTTTTTAAAAGCTGCAATAGCTTTGGCTGAAAAAGGCATACCTAAAGTTCTCGAGGCCGATTAACTTAAAGCCACAAGAGATGTAGGAAGAGGAGCTGCAAGAGGTCCAAGTTTTTAAATCTTCAAAATAGCCAAAGACATTGTAGATGCTTGAACGGTTGAAGTTATTGAAACAAGTTTTACAGAACCTGCAACTGTAGTCTCCCAGTATGCTGATTTAAGTGAAAATGGCTTGATCGATCTTATTAATGTAAAAGGAGATGGTTTGATCACTCTTATTGGTGTTGGAAACAAGACAGTTGATACGACCAATGTCTTCTTTGATCGCGTCTTCCTCCGAATAGGAGACACGACCGACTAAGGTACAATCGACTTTTTAGTACCTTGATCATTTGTTTCTTATCGCCCATGAGTTTCTCCACTCACGACGAAGAAAGAGTGACCTGTGCGATGATTGACTCATGGGATCCATTGACTAAGGTCCCATAGTAATTTTTTCACAAATGGTAAAATGAACATAATTGTTGGAGACAAATTGAGAAAGAGAGAGAGCACGAAAGTAAAGTTCGCAGAGTCGAAATTATTGCGGATGGTATGTAACATACTGACCAAATCCATAACTGGCCAATAATTTGGAGGTTAGTCGTAGGTTTAATGAATGAATGGATGAGGGATGCCTTAGGACAAACCAAGTCGACGACGAGCAAGGAGATTGTGACAATATTGCTCAATCATGGCCTTAACATCGACACTTGAATATGCTACACCACCTATGGAAGGTCTCTGCAAATAAATTAGTTTTTTCAAGTATGATCTATGAGACCGACCATTTCAATATCGCCCGACTCATATTCTTATGTTAACTAGGTCAGACCAAATTTTTTTATCATTAAACATACAAAAATAACGGTTGGATATATTGAGGTAAAGAGAATTAAAGAAATTCATATACTCGACAAAAGAATAATAAATTTTAAGGCAAATCATATTGCGATGGGCAAAAGAAGCAAACTATAAATAAGTGGGAACAAGTTAAACATGCCCGCCGGAATGGTGAAAACCTTTGGTGGTCGTTTCAAACATACTTTTATATAATTGGCCGAGCACATATATGGCAAGGGCAAGCTAACGTCCTTGGGCAAATGCCTCCGCAAATGAACGTGTTCCTTCATTTTCTGAAGAGTGCTCATACAAAGCAAAAATTGACATATCTACATTATGAGAAAAGCTGTGTGCTCTTAATCATAAACTTCATCATGAGATTTGTGTTGGATAACCATGAAAGTAGAATAGGTTTTGCTAGTCTTCTTTGGAATGACGAATGACTGTTTATCCTTCAGGGTAATACTTAGATAAATAAGCTCGTCAAAATGGAATGTATTAATCAATCAACTCCAAAAAGTTAAGGCTGTTGCAAGGAGAAAAGCATTGGATGGATATACGTGCAAGAAAGGCTGATATAATCATATATACTAGCTTGTTTCCATGTGTCACCATGCTACACTTTTATACGAGTATATTATTATGTCATACAATTCATTGGTTTCACACACGATCTCGAAGCTCTGAAAGCATTGGTAAGATCTGAGAAATGATCAAATTGAATGAGCAAAACTTCATCAGAGCACCTTAAGAAACATGGCTCTATTTCCCGAAGTTGTTCGTGACTTCGGGATGAAAGGCCGGACCGAGTGTTAAGTATGCTTTATTCAGTTCAACAGGAGCATTGAAGAGGAGGTCATCGACGACTCCTGGAGAAAGGACATCTAAATCCTTCATGAAGGTCTCTTGGTGGAGAACTGAAATTGAAAAGGAGGAAGGTGCTTCTATGGTGATCGGATGATGATATGGCAAAGAAGTAAGTACGGGTGAGAGAGAAGAAGAGCTGTATGAAGGCAAACACCGGTCACGCGTAGTGTTTATATATCAACCACGACACATGTGCACTAACAAATGGGCAATCATGACTCCTAGTACAAGACGATTGTGTGCAACATGTCATGAGGACAACCGATTATTAGAAGCAAGGACCATCATTCGGTTTAGCCTCGATCGGGTGAGTCAACGGGGAATTGACATGTGGATGAATAATCATTTGTACTAATTGCATCAAGCAACCAAACAATGTTGATTTCACCTTTTACCCAAAGGTGAAGCAATGTGTTGGGGGGGGGGGGCCATGTTGTATCGTATTTATGATTATTCCAGGAAAAAGACAATGGGGAGGTGTCATGTGGCATTACATATATGATATATATATATATATATATATATATATATATATATATATATAGATATTTGGAGTGCTTTTTGCACAATCATAACTAGTATTGATTTAATGCTGCACATCATCAGGTGACCGACAAAGTAATGCAGCCAGAGCATCCAGCAGCAGAACGCGATCAAATAGCAGACCATGATCGAGAAGAATAGAGCTTGGCCGAGAGAATATGAACAATCAAAATGAGAAATGTAACTAGAGAATGATCTAGATTACGACGCCTTAGTTGCTATAACCATCCAATAAAGAAGAGAAACATTTGAAGAAAAGCTACATAAGGAATCTATAAATAGCATGAAGATTAGTATAACAAAACACACAACCAAATCCAATAAAATAAATCGAATCTATCAATTTATCTTAGCCCAATCTATCTTAAGATTAGTGATCATCCAGTAGCGGTAGTTTTTTAATTGTAATATGAGTTTATGGTCATATGCTGGACTCGATTCTTATCAAATACAAGGAGTTCTTTCAAAAGAAGCATTCTTGCAATTGTTCTCGGTGATTTCTATAAGTTTTTCCCTTCGTGTGATTGCATTGATATACTGAAAAGTCCTTTCTTATGAAAGATAAGGCACAACTTATCTTCGGAAGAAGAACCCCACCATCATAATATCTCTTGATCATTATAAATATTATACGAGTGGCTCTGTAGGTGACCGATCTCATTAGATTCGGTTATACACAATTAAGTTTGACGTACTTGCCTATTTTGGTAATTGAGGTCAAAATTGATCAGTTTAAATCGAGTCGAGCCGCTATATCAATTATGATACATCCACACACACTGCACGTGGACATGAAACAAACCAAGTGCCAACAAATCCAATTTTCAAATAAACCAAGTTAGGAAGCAACCATGATATGACGCACACCATTGAAACCTTACTAAGGTCCATCCTGATGTTTATTTGCCATCTAACCTATTCACAAGGTCACACATACCTTGGATGAAGGGAAAACACATATTTCACATGGATCAAAAACTTCCATGGCATCTAAGAAGTTTTTAATGGTGGGAGTTCAATCCGCACTGTGTGGTCTACTCATCACGGGATGTAACTCACTTTTGGGCTCGTATCCTAAAATGTTATGGAAAAAAATGGATAAATGACTAAATAAAATCCATATACCACAATGGGCCACATAGCCCTGCATGGACCAATTCCGTCCGGCGGCAGGACGCAATCCGCTTCCTTAGGAGGCGTTTGGCGCATGGTATTAGATGGGATTAGGTGGGATGGAATTGCATTTGGTCCGTGCCAAGTCCACTCAATGTTTGGGATGAATGGAAAAGCTTAGAATTAAATTAGATGGAATTACATTAGGTCTCATGGCAATTCCACTCAATGTTAGCAAGTTGTGTAGGTCCCACCATGATGTGTGGGCTATATCCACACCGTCCACCCATTTTTCAAGATCATTTTAGAGTATGGGCCAAAAAATCAGGTAGATCTAAAGCTAAAGTGGACCCCACCATAGAAAGCAGCGTGGATTGAATACCTACAGTTGAAAACTTCTTTGAGGCCACATAATTTTTGGATCTGCCTCATTTTTAGGTCCATGCCAAAAAATGAGGCTACAAAACAAATGAACGGTTTGGATATAACACATATGTGTTATTCTTAATAGTTTCAAATGATGGCGGGTATATCCATTCAATGTACCACCGTATTACAAAAATAGAATGGAATTAAGCATATCCCATGGTATCAAGGGACAATCCCTGCCATGTGTAATAATTATGTTTTTTGAATCCCATCCACCTAATCCTTCCCAATCCCATGAGCCAAACACCCCTTTATTTTCTCTCCTTGTTCTGTTCATATGTGTTGCACATGCCACACCATTGAGATTGCTGACCGAGCTCTACTGAAGGCTGCCCACGACACGTAGAGCTGGGCATCGGACCGAGTCAGATCGGATTGGTCCAACTCGACTCGGTTCGAAATTTGCAGGGCCTGACCCGAACTTGATTCGATCCGGGACCGAGTCCGGTGTTAAGGGTCAAATATTGCATATTAGACCCCATTTATTACCGGGTTTATGAACATGCCACCGTTTAAAAGCCTAATTTAATCGTGTTTGTGATGCAAGGTACATTTGCAAGTGTGGGCTATAAAAAGGTGCTAAGAGTGTATAGTTGATGCTCTAAAATCACCACAGCAAGGGATGAACTCCAGGGAATGAAATTGATGGATTTGCACGGCAGAGATCAGAGGAAATCAGGCCGTTCGCATTTAACGGGCCCGAAAACCAATCAGAATGCAAGATCACATGGTTCCCGCCATCGGATAGACTCCAAACTTCATACATGGCCTGAGGAACACAAATGAACCGTACACATCAAATTTGAGCTCTCGGATCCCTACAGAAGTGGCCCAAAAGCTATATCAGCCCCTTAATTCTTTAAGCGGGGCCCACCTGATATTTGGAACTACCTCAAATTTGGGTTCAACCCCTTAAACGCAATAATATAGCAGATGGACGGTGCAGATTTCTCATAAATATCTCTGTGGGACCCACATGTACAACACATGTGTACGGTGCACAAGTGCACCGGCTGTGCACCTAAAAATTCAAGGGTCGGTCAGCGGCGCTGACCGACTTTTCATCTCAAAAATTCAAAAACGGAAATTTCCGTTCCCTGTTTCGCAACCGAAACTGTCGGTTGATGTTGTGGGCCCCACTCATCATCCTAAATGATGATCCGAACCGTTCATTCGTTCCACGGGTCGACAAAAGTGCCTGCCTAGATGGCATAATCGCAAAATACTGCAAAGATCAATTTTTGACCGTTAAAACGAAGAATGGATGGTGGAATAAAAGATCAAGTGGGCCGCACCAAGTTCACTCCAAAACTATACATTCCTGACTGATTTCTCGCCAGGAATTCAATGGATGGGACAGATTTCATCAAGAACATCATCGTGGGACCCACCGACCTTCACAGCGTACCCTGTTTACGCAGGGATACGCATCCGAAAAAATCGGCGATTCTCCTTCGTTCAACGGTCCAGATCGTGGTCAGTTCGTTGATCTGAACCGATCAAAGCATTCTTGTGGGGTGTCTATCCGCCACCAAGGAGTCTGAACGACTCAGATTGTGTGAACATCTACTCCATCGTCCGGGAAAAAAAAAACAGACAAAACGCAAGATTGTTGCTTTCCGTTTCTGCTACGCAAGCTGTTGCGGAGGATTTTCGACTCCAGCTACGTTCCGGCTTTTGCACAACCTCTGCTGCTTTTAAAAGAGAAGAGAAGGGAGAGAAAGAGGATCTCATTCCACGACATCTGATCTCACGGCTAGAGACAGGGAGAGAGAGAGACAGGGAGAGATAGGAAAGGAGGAGTTTTATTTTTTTTACTTTTTCTTCCTTTACTGTTGCATGATTTAGCCATGTCAGGCTAAACCCCTTAGCTAGGGCTAAGGGGTGAAGCTTGTAGCAGGATGGGAGATGTTTTTATGCTTTTGGTTTAACCTGGATTATGAATTTTATTTTTTTCTAATTGTTCATATGGAATGTCTTTAGTTCTTAATGGTCCATTGTGACTTAAATTACACTGGATCTACGACAGCTTCTGATATTTTCCATGCGTGTATGGAGGTTATGATCGTAGGAACCCTGTTGTTCACCATTGTCTCATGGGCATGGATGGATGACAGAATCCTTCCCTATGTTCATGCTCTCGTAGACTGGATGTGGATTGGTCAAGTTCTATTGATTACCTTGTCTCCTGGGCATGGTCTTGTGATGGAATCAGGTCTAATTCTCATGCTTCTTATCTCTTGAAAACTGGATCAAAGGAAGTTCATAGTTGAAATTTCATCTGGATAAAAGCGTAGATCTCCCTGATCTCTACAAGTGGATCCCCTGAATCCCTAGTTCCCTTCTTTAAATTCTTTAAATTTAGATTAATATTTCACCATTATTCTTCAAAACACAATTGGTTTAGATTTCATCTTAACCTATTTCTAGATCTGGTTATTTTCAGATAACGTACAGGTTTCAATCCCCGTGGATTCGACCTCAGTCTCACCGAGTTTTTACTACATCACAACCCTATACTTGGGGAGTGAACATCCGGGTCATCTAACTCGAACCGATTCGAACTCCTGCTAGCCTGAATCGATTTGAGTCCGACTCGGTCAGGAAAACCGAGTCGGATTGGATTGTATAAGATTCGGTTCGTTCATTTCTTTCAATGGTGTGAAAATCATTATTCTCAGTGTCTCTTATGGTGCGATCTACTTTATTGTTGAATATACTTAAAATTTAGTATTAACCCCTAAAATGATCTGAAAAAACTGATGGATGGTGTGGATAAACCAAACAATTCAAGATGGGCCTCACGTAGTTTACTTAGAGAGATAAAAACATACAACTATATAACTTCTTGAAGAAGCTTTACACCCGCTACATAGCTTCTCAAAGAAGCTTTATAATTACCAAGTACTACCTGTATGTAGCTAGCCTGTAGCTAGCACCAGTTGTAATAGCTGCTCTAGGTATGTGTCGTGTGAAGACAACACTGACGCTCCTCGAGCTCTGAGTTGTGAGAACGGTTCAAAGGAGATCAAAGTTACACGGGCCCCACAGTGATGTATTTATTATATCTACCCCGTTCATCTAATTTTAGAGATCATTTTAGAGCATTATCCAAAAAATGAATCATATCCAAAGATCATCTGGACCACACTATAAATAGCAACGGAGATAATGATTCTCACAATTAAAAAATTTGTAGGCCCCACCATAACGTTATTTTACATCCAATTTGTTCATAAGGTCACAAGTACCTGAATGAAAAGGAAAAATAAATTTCATAAGGTCACACGTAACCTGAATGAAGAGGAAAAACAAATTTCATATTCATCCAAAACTTTTGTGACCCTAAAAGGGTTTTAATGGTAGATGTTCAATTTCCCACTAGTTTTTACAGTGTGGTCCAATTGATGGTTAGATCTGTCTTATTTTTTGTCTGAAGCCTTAAAATGAGCTCGCCAAATGGATGGACGGTTTGGATATAAAACATACCTTGTGATCAAACCCACATAACCTGCTAACGTTACACGAGCCGATTCGCTTCGTACACCATTCTTCATACCTGCTACGACTCTCTTTCTCTCTTCTGTACATAACTATAGACCATTTCTCAATATATATCTCTCCAACAGAGAAATCCAAGCTCCAAAACCCAATGGCAGAATGAGAAGGATTCGATATACCACAGGACATCTAGCTAGCCTTTTTCTTACTTTCTTCTTCAACGAAAATAGAGAGACAGATGTAGAGAGAGAGATAGATGGATATAGAGAGAGATAGAGAGAGAAAGAGAGATAGAGTTGAGGGGCTCAGGTATACATTGGGCAGGGTTTTTTGGCGCCGAATGTAAAGCCCAGGCGGTAAAACTTTTGTTTAGAGAGATATTTACATCCCGGATCGGGTTGGGTCGGGTCGGTTCGGACCCTTTCGGTTCAGGTTTTCGGATCGATTCTGTCCGGATACACCTCTATCCGAACCCAACCCGAAAAACAATCGGATCTAGATTGACAAACTTGATCAGGGCCGATCTAGGCCGTCGGTTCTATTCAGAACAGTACCGAGTCGGGTCGGATCGGGTTGGATCCACCGGATTGGGTCCAACATGCCCACCTCTAACGGCACGTTTGACTCCACAACCACTTATTAGAGGAGGCTAGGATCCATGTAGACGCGAGCCTAACCGTAAACACATGGCAGCCTGCACATTAGGTGGACCACACATGTGCCGAAGAATAGACAGTTCAGGAAAGACAGGACATTACAAATGCCAAGCACATGCAGAGAATATGATAGAATGCTCGACATTACACGGAGATTACACGCGACAAGCATTTTCAAATCTCAATCGTCAAAATAGTAAGACCCAGTGCAGATGATTATCATCTCAAAATCTATGCAGAAAGATTGATCCAAACTGGATGATTAGTGGACATTTATGGACGGTAAAAACATGAAGAGGCATGGACCGTCCAATTTCAAGTGTTTGTTAGTTAGAGATCATAATTGTGTAATCAACCAGGTTTTGTGATGTGACCAACCCTAGTGGGTCCCACTATCTGGACGGTTCCGATTTCAAGCAGATTTAATGAGTCCAGTAAGGGAGCATCCACGAGCAGCCTAGTTGGGTTGAATGTCATGCACCGGAACAGTTCCCAACCTATGCAAGGCCCACCCTTACGAGAACACCTGACAACGTAGGGTGATCTGGCAAGTAGAACCAGAACGCAGCAGATCCGTCACTTTTGCCGCAAAGTCCTTATCATTAAGGACCGTCCATCTAGTTGCCCCTATCGCGTTTCGCTTATATGATCCTAACCATATAACCATGGCCCCTCACCAAAGGCACGAAGAACAGTGATAGCTAGGATTGTCTGCTCGTGTGAACTTAAAAAACGGGTAATCCATGATAGGACCCGCTAAATGAACCATCCCAATTGATACATCACCATGCTTCATCTGTTGTGACTCGTCGCAAGACCACGCACGCTTGAACCGTGCAATAAGCCAAATAGACAGCCTGAATATTTCACACGCGTGACACGGAGCCACGAGCCAGTACAGGCGCCCATAGGGAGCATTTCAGTACGAGGACGTGGATTAGTTATTGATAGGTTGAGTAGCGAGACTCGCTACTGAAGTGACTTCACCAAGTTTTGTAACCCCACCATGACACCATGATGTATGTGTTTTATCCGCACCATTTAAGGTCATGATCCAAAGAACGAAAGAACGAGGCAGATCCTAAGGCTATGGACCCACCATATAAAACAGTGGAGAGAGAGTGACACCCACGTTGAAACCTTCTAAAGGTCTACCATGATGTTTGTTTGAGATTCAACCTGCTCATGTCTTAACCCAGACACAAAAGAAGGGAAAACATAAATATAAGCTTGATCGAAAACTTTTGTGGCCATTATAACTTTTTAATGGTGGGTGTCACTCTCCCCACTGTTTTCTGTGGTGGGGGTCCATTAAAGCCTTGGATCTGGCTCATTCTTTGTATCATGCCCTAAGATGATCTTTCCAAATAGATGGATGGTATGGATACAAAACATACATCATGGTGGGCTAAACTTGTTAACATCATTAGTGAGCTTCCGTACTCCTGTCAGCAGCTAATTCGCGTCCTCTCTGGAAGCGGATTGGCTGGTGTACCACACACCAGCTAAATAGCTGCTGTAGGAACGTGTCGTCTGAAGATTGTACTAACAGTTCAAAGGAGATCAAAGTTACATGGCCCCACAGTGATGTATTTATCATATCTACATCGTTCATCTCTTTTAAAGATATTTTAGAGCATTATACAAAAAATGAATCATATCCAAATATCATATAGACCACACCACAAATAGCAACATAGATAATGATTTTCACTGTTAAACAATTCTTACGGCTCACTATAACGTTTATTTTCCATCCAATCTGTTCATAAGGTCACAAAGACCTAAATGAAGAGGAAAAACAAAATTTATATTGATCCAAAACTTCTGTGACCCAAAAAGGGTTTCAATGGTAGACGTTCAATCCCCTACTATTTTTTGCAGTGTGGTCCACTTGATAGTTACTTCTGTCTTATTTTTGTCTCAAGCCTTAAGATTGGTTCACCAAATGGATGGACAGTTTAGATATAACACGTACCTCATGATCAGACCCGAAGTACTTGCTAATGTCAGTACAAGAGTTATATAGCTGGTGTGACGTACACCTAGGGGTGTACATCGGGCCGAATCGAGTCGAATTGGGCTCAACCCGGCCTGGCCTGGTCACCAGCCAAACCAGCCCGAACCCAGTCACCGGGCTAACACGTCCAGCTCGAACCCGGAGTTTAGGCCAGTTTTGGACCCACGATTTGGACGACCTTTATTTTTTTTTCTCTGCTTCATCTACTCCATGGGAAGAGCTTTGGCAGGTAACTTGAACAACCTTGATTTTTGAGAAGAGCTTTTGTCATAGATTTTTGGGACTTTGCTCCATTTACGAAGGGACCCATGATTTGGACGACCTGTATTGCTATAAATGGTTAGGATAATTGGGTAAGAATTTAGGATATCTATATATAAGTCGAGTCGGGTTTCGGGTCGAGTCGGGCCGAACTAGAACCTATCAGAACTCAGCTCGAACTCAGTTTCGGGCTTAAGAAAATGGCCCGTCCCGACCTGAACTCAGTTCCGGGTTGGGCCGAGTTGAGCTTTTTCAGGTGGAGTACGTACACCAACCAATCCTCTCCTCCCTTTTTGCCTTAGAGATTACCTACTAACAAACAAGTTGGGCAACTAGATTCGCTAATGAAGTGATGTCATCAAAATTTACGGCCCCACCATAATACATGTATTATATCCACACCATCCATTCATAAAATTTACGGGCCCACCATAATATATGCATTGTATCCACACCGTCCATCCATTCGTAGAGATCATTTAAGGGCACGAGACAAGTATACCCCATCACAAAAAAAAAAAGTGGGGAGTGTAATTCGGGCGGTTGAAACCTTCCTAAGTCCATGATGTTTATTTGATCTGTAACTTGTTCATTAGTTAAAGCAGACATTAAAGAAGGTAAAACACAATATCAGCTTGATCGAAAACTTTCATGGCCCTTAGAAGTTTCTAACGGTGGGTGTCACTCTCCCCACTGTTTTCAAAGGTGGGTCCAACTAATTATTTGGCCAAATGGATGGACGGTGTGGATACAAAACATATATCATGATGGGCCCACATAACTCGATGACGTCACTTCAGTAGCGAGTCTCGCTACTCAACCTGTCAGTAGCTAATCCGCGTCCTTCCCCATTCTCTCTTCGGACATTTACCATTTTGTTGAGCTCTCAAATTCCCCGGAGCCCTAATTTTCTGCAATTCCTTTCAATCCATCCCTACCATATCAGAGAAATGAAACCCTAGAATTTCCAGATTCTAGGGTTTTGAGTCCCCGAAAACTTATAAATGGCATTTTCTTCCTCCTCTCATTCTCCTCCGTTTCTCACTGCCACCAAAATTCGCCCTCACTGCCTCCGCTCTGATCCTTCCGTCATCGGTTTTCCAAATCGCTTTCTGAATTTTCAGATCTCAAGGCATAGAAAATCAGTTCATTTCGCTTCTATTGCCGAAAGAACGCTCGAAGAGTTGTCCTTGTCGTCGTCCTGGATTCCTCTAGATGGAAACTCGAGCGATGGCTATGGAGGTTGGTTGTTCGTTGAAATGCCGATCGAGAAGAAGAAAAGAGGTGGTTTTTCAGTCAATTTCTATAATTTTTGTTACCGGAGAAACACTTTCGTAAAATGCGAAGCTGTTTTTTGTTTTTTGCAGAACTGCCGATGTTTCTATTTTCTGGTGTTGCTGCTTCAATTGCAATCGTACTTGCTGCTGTTGCGCATCGTTCCTTTTCATCCAAAGGTGCATGTCAAAAGTCACATGTTTTTTTTTTTTTTCTTTTTTTTTGCGACATATATATATTTGTATGTAGTGGTTGTTTGTCTTGATCAGTGTTGAAGGAGAATCTTGATGGGAATTTTTTCGTTGTCATTGTTCTTTTTTGCTGAAATTTGAATTATTATTCCTTATTATGGTGTGACATGTCATTGGTTTTAATTTATGAAAATGCTCTTGTACAAAAAACGCGCTGCAAAAGTTTGCCCAGAGTGGACATTATCACTCTCCTGTGAGGATTGGACGGTAAACATGAAATGGGTCCCCATGGATCCCTCTGCCTTGTTTGAGGTCTACTATCGGACGGGTCTCCACCACTGCATACGTTGTTTTTAAGATAATATCCTGGAATTCATGAACTATATCATGCCATTTCCTTGAAGTTAAATTTTTTTTCCTGGATTGGTAGTTTTAAATATCAGAATGCGCCATATTGTATAATAAAATCATTCAGTCATAAAATACAGTCATCCATACTGCTACAAGTTAATGCATCAAAAGGAGGTGAAGCTGCAGTGCCATCTCCTATCTCACCAGATTGGGCCATTTGTGAGCTAACTCATTTACAGATATACCATATATTTTCGGAGACAATGATATCCATTCAATAATTGATCCATTAACCTGCTGTCTGCCTCTATTCTCTCTCAGACTCAGTTCCTTTTTTTTTTTCTATGCTGTATGCAGGATCTTTTGATCTTTCAGTAATATATATTTAGTTATTTGCTCAAGAAAAAAAGTAGCAGCATTTGTGTTGGTTTGTACTCTGTATCATTGATATGTTCCAATACAGCAACATAATATAGGGATGTATTATAAAAAAACCCCGCATTGTATCCTCAGCTATCACACCAAGGTTAATAATACTAGAATGTATCATTATGGATCTTATCGGGAATGTATCATAAAGAGTTAATCCAATGATACAATATAGTCAAAGAATATTTTGAAGCTTGGTTTGTGCTCCCTGTGGTATTCATTCATGCACTTGTGCTTTTGACAGTGCATAAACTATAAACTGCTTCTGCATTTTTGTTCAATTTCATCACTGATCATTGCACTATGGAATGTGATCATGCCCATGGGTATTTTAGGTTTTAAATATCGATTCAGTGCCCCGCTGCATGCCCTGCAAGAACTGTTTACACCAGCCCACTCCAAGGTCCCTGCAATCAGAATTGCATCTTCTGATGTATCTGAGACAATCCCGGAGGATAAATCTTCCATGGGTCATCGAGGGTCTGATATGGCAGAAGAGGACTGCTTGTCAGGTATTCAACATTGTAGCTTCCTTTGAAAACATCCCAATTACACAACTTCTTGGCATTGCCTCATTCCTGATGAGTTTCCATTGGAAGTTTATGACATTGTTTCACGCATATCAATCTGACCAACTATCCTATTTCTGTGTTTTTCTTTATGTACTTTTATCAGGAGAGAAGCGAGAACGTATAATTATTCCAGTTGCTCCAGATTCCACTCAACAGGAAGCTCTCTCAGTTCTGAAGAAACTAAAGGTTCTTGCTAGAAGTGTTTTTTTAATCATTCACCAAGCTTCAATTGCATCGTAATTTGTGGGAATTTGCACATATATATTCTTGAGCTTCATTGGAATTGGTGAATGTACTCCTTGAATGAAAAGTTGTTCTGTGTAAGTTTCATCAGAATATGCATGCTTACATGAATTTTAAGTGAAATATCTTGTTGTTGGAGTCTTTGACCTGCCAGAATTTGATATTCCCTTAGCTAACTTGCGAAGAAAAAATAGAGAAGAGATTGACAGTTTTTTCTTGAACCAAGTTTGAGGAGACTCAGTAATCATTGCCAATTATGGTTTATGGCTTTGACATTAATTATGGTTTATGGCATTGACATTATGGAATATCGCTGACCCTGGGTGCGAATGATTCTCTACTTTGGTTGAGAGATGAATTGTGCACCTTCACGGTGAAATCCTTGTATGAAATCATTCGCCGAAGATCTCTAGTTTCGAATTGCGGCCACATTGGTTAGGTCTGGACCTGTGGTGCTCCGCCAAAGGTAGCAGCAACCTTTTTTTTTTTTTGAAAGATTACGTCTATTGAGAAGAAGAAGAAAAGATAACAAAAGAAGGGCTGCCGAGACAGCAGACCCCTAGGAAAACAAACAAGACAGATCTACATTGGTCCCTCCCTTATAGGACACCCATTCAGCAATATGACATTTAACTAAAGAGGACACTAAATGAGAGGGCTTTGCAACATTCTGAAAACATCTGTTGTTTTGTTCTAGCCAAATCGCCCACCAAATCGCTAAAATGCCTAACCTCCATATCCTGGATTTAACTCTCCCTAGTCTAACCCCGTGCCAAGCTTTAAGGAGCAAGTCCGCTTCCTTAGGGAAACACCAGCTGATATTGAAACAAGCGAGAAAATCGGACCAGATGGACTGAGCATAGGGACAATGTATCAGCAAATGATTCACCGATTTTTCAGCAGACATGCAAGCATAAGCAAATGTTTGGCAGGATCATCCCTTTTCTCCTCAGATTGTCTAGGGTGAGAATTCTCTCTTTACCAACCAACCAGCCAAAAACTTGAAGTTTTGGAGGAGCGGCGTATTTCCACATGAAATGGGAATGGTATCTGGTTTGGTCGATATCCGATAAGTTTTTGAAAAAAGACCTGACAGTGAATCTGGACGATTTATCAGCTTTCCACTTAATACCATCGTCACGGGCCTGATTGGGAGAGACAGTCTGAATGAGCTGCAACAGACTCACATACTGATCAATTTCCCAGTCTTGAAGGTTCCTCCTACATTGGATATTCCAGATGACCTCATCATCAGCCAGAGAGTAATTATCGGCTATGTAATTATTCTTCTTAGTCGCCACCCGGAAAATAGAAGGGAATAAATCCTTTAAGGGCACATCCCCTACCCACTTGTCATGCCAGAACCGAATACTGTCACCCCTTCCCACATCAAAGTTGATCAATCTAATAACCTTGAGCTTCAGCCTGCTGATATCTCTCCATATCCCAGAGGCTCTATGAAGAGAAGAGTCAGACGTCCACCAGCCGCCATTTGAATATTTTCCTTTGATAATTAAATTCCAAAGACTGTCTTTCTCAACGCCAAGTCTCCATATCCATTTGCCTAAAAGAGCCCGATTCATCGTGTTGAGGTCTTTAATACCAACTCCACCCTGGTTGAAGTGTTTGCAAACATTTCTCCAATTCACCAGATTGAACTTCTTCCTTTCTTCCGTCCCACTCCAAAGAAAGTTGCGCCTAAGTTTGTCGATTGATTTGAGGACCGAAGTAGGGCACCGAAATAGGGACATGAAATAAGTAGGAAGATTTGACATGACGGCTTTGATAAGGGTGAGTCTTCCCCCAATGGAAAGATAGCGAGTCTTCCAGCCTGCTAGACGGTACCGTAATCGATTAAGCACAGTCTCCCATTGGTGTTTTTTGGGTCGGCCAATGGTTAAGGGGAGGCCAACGAAAACAGCAGGAAGAAACCCAATAGAACATCCCATAAGATCAGCTAACCTAGCAGTTTCCTGATCGTCTAAGTTGACACCATAAATTTTCGACTTGGAAAGATTTACCTTCATACCTGCAACCGCTTCAAAACATCGAATTACAGTACGCATGTTGCCTACTGAGTAATTTGTGGCTTCTGAAAAAATTAAGACGTCATCTGCAAATTGAACGTGAGATATCGGCTCGTTCACTCCCTTAATTTGGATTCCTTTGCATAAATCTACCGACCGAGCTTTGAGGATCATCGCGGAGAGAGCTTCACCGATAATGAGAAAGAGGAAGGGGGAGAGGGGATCTCCTTGTCGGAGACCACGAGTACTTTTGAAAAAACCTTTCAGGGACCGTTTATAATGACAGAAAAGAAAGCAGAGCTGATGCATACCTCAATCCATTTACACCATCGGGCTCCAAAACCCATCATCTTCAACATATAGAGAAGGAACTCCCAATCAACATGATCATAGGCCTTCTCCATATCCAAGTTGCAAATTATAAATTTCTTTTTGGAATGAAAGGAAGAATGAAGACATTCATTAGCAATCAGAGCAGCGTCAATGATTTGTCTACCTGGAATAAACGTGCATTGATTTTGGCTTATGACGGAATCTATTACTGATTTCAATCTATTGGCTAGTACCTTTGACAATAATTTGTATAAACTTCCGACGAGGCTGATAGGTCTGTAATCCTTGAACTCCGCGACACCCGGGTGTTTCGGAATTAACGCAATAAAGGAGGCCCCAATATTTCTGGATAATCTCCCTCTGTCATAAAATTCAGAAAAGAAAGCCAGAATATCCTCTTCAATTAGGTCCCAGAACGCCTGAAAAAAGAATATTGGGAAGCCGTCAGGACCAGGAGATTTGTCACCAGCCATCTCCTTCACTGCCTTATGAATTTCCTCCTTTGAGAACCGCGATTCCAGCAACGATCCCTCTTCTTCGCTAATTCTTTTAAATGCCAGGTGGTCCAGACGAGGTCTAGCCCAACGATCTTTTTGAAGAACGTTTTGAAAAAACGAGACCGCCGTCTCACAAATCTTTTGTCTGTCGTCAGTCCATTCCCCGTCCGAAGTCATACAACTAATGCGATTCACCTTGGCTTTCATAGATGCGATGTTGTGGAAATATCTCGTGTTCCTATCCCCCTCCCTAACCCATTTTGTCCGAGCTTTCTGCTTCCAGGAAAGTTCTTGCTGATACAGATTTGCTGATAGAGCTTGGACTAATTGAATTCTGTTGGACAACATTTGGGAATTCATAGGACTGATCTCCGCTTGGGCGTCGATACTCTGAATGCCCTTGAGGATCGATTCCATCTCCTGATCCGACCAACATTTTTCCGCCTTAGACCATTGCTTTATTTTTTCTTTTAGAAATTTTAATTTACAGCATATTCTGTGCCCCGCATAGCCCTTGAATTGAGCTTCAGACCACAAGTCAGCTACCAGCTCTTTGAACCCTGCCACATGAAGCCAGGCGATATTAAAGCGAAATAGCTTCGGGCCCCAGTCTACCTCCTCAGCCGACAAAATCAAAGGCTAGTGATCAGATGTTATCCTAGGCAAAATCGACTGAGAGGAGGAAGGCTCGAGGGTCAGCCATTCAGGAGAAATTAAAAAACGATCTAATCTGCATAACAGAGGGTCCAATCTACTGTTCGTCCAAGTAAAACGAGACCCTGAAAGAGGGAGACCAATGAGATTATTGATATCAATCCAATCAGAGAAGGCCGTCATTTGGGAAAGTGAAACAGACCCAGGGGATTTCTCGGAGGAGAATCGGATGGTGTTAAAATCCCCAGCATAACAAATGGGGCCGCTAAAATCCTAACGAATAGAAGAGAGTTCCTTCCAAAACTCGTGCCTTCGGCTACTATTTGTAGGCTCATAAACTGAACAAATAAGGTAATCTTTTCTCGAAGAATTGTTCCTGAGAGTGGCCGAAAGAGAGAACGAAGCCACCGAAGAGGTAACCAGGGACCAGAATTTTGAGCACCAGGCTATGATAATACCACCTGAAACACCACAAGCTTCCTTCAATACCCAGTTGACATCCGAGACATTCCACATGGATTTCATAAGTCTGTCATCCATCTTTTTCACTTTAGATTCCTGAAGACAAATAATCTGAGGATTGCTCCTCATACAAGTCGCCTTGATTAACCTCCTTTTTTGTTTGGACCCCAAACCCCGAACGTTCCAGGATAGAATCTTCATGGGATAACTTCGCTTCCCCGCTTGCCCTGGTTCCTTTCATATCTTTGAACAGTTGAAAGCCTATCCCGGTAGGATCATGCTGCTGAACTCCTTTCCTTCTTCCCCGTGAAGACTTTTTCCGAGAGGATCTGCAAGGGTCCAGCGGACGGCCTCTGTTCTCTACACATTGAAAAAGAGCTATATAGTCCTCAGGACACGCCAAAGGAAAGACCCAGCAGTCGACCGACATGGTTCATGGCGTCCCTAATCCACTGTTTTCTCTGCATTTCCTTGCTGAGCTTTTCCTGATGAGCGTCTTGTATCGAACCAACTACCGAACTACCTGATCTCGCTTGAAGAGGTGCCGCAACAATGATTTCTGTTTCAGAAGTATCCTGGAAGAGGGTCCGAAGCTGAAAATCGGGACCCTCGAGAGGTAGAGGGAGACGCTCCGAAACAGGGGAAGCTATGAAAGCTTGGGATACGGACCGAAAATCATCATCAGAAAAATGAGAGTCTAGAAACGGCTCGAATGGAACGATCTGAAGCAGAGGCCCACCATCTTCCATCGACGCTATCCCAACCTTGTGCGCTGCTTGAGGCGAAGAGTCGGCTGAACTTTCAACACTTGTCTCTGCTCGAGACGAAGAGAAACCTTGCCGTTCGACAGTTGGCGAAGCGAGGGCTTGCAATTCGGCACGTGGCGATGAGGGGAAACCGTAATCAGAGAGAGGCATGACTCGAGAAGAGAAAACCGTAGGGATATCGGCACGAGGCAATTCGTCGGCAGGAATGGAGACACGTGGCGTGGCTGGAGGTCGTTTCTCTGCAATAAGCATTAAATCTCCTCCTGTGAGGGGCGCGACTCGAGACGGGGAACCAGCAGGGCTGTCGACACGTGCCAGATCAACAGCCGGAGTGAAGACACGTGGTGAGGGGAGAAGACCTTCCGCTTCTAGAGAGGAGACACGTGGCAAAAGTCTTTCTGCCTCTACAGTTGTTATAACATCACCTGTGAAGGGCGCGGCTCGAGACGAGAAACCAACTGGGCACTCGGCACGTGGCACATCCACAACCGGATTGGAGACACGTGGCGGAGGGGAAATTGCTGCCGCAACAAGAGACAATACGTATTCACCTACCCTAAGAAAACCTTCCGGTGGTCCGCGGGACCATTGAAAATGAGCATCATCGTCGACTCTGAGAGGCGCAACGAGAATCTCCGTCTGCCGAGGAAACGACCGGTTCCTCCAAATGTCCCCCCATCGTGGAAGGGGAGCAAGCGGACCTTCCCGCTGCACAAGGAGATCAATAGATCTATCGTTGGCGATGATCGTAATGGAGGGGGGAAGAGGAAATCCTTTCTTCCTTTTGATGCGAAGACGGATCACCCCCATCTCAATCCCCTTGCTGGACTTCAGATCAATCTCGATTAGAGATCCCAAACACGAAGCAACTTCTTGGAAGAACCGATCATTCCACAGTTTTAGAGGAACCCCCCACACGAGAATCCATAACTCCTCAAAACCGAAAACTGAGAACTCATTCCAGGGAATGACTCCCCTTACGAATTCACCCCTATGAATAGCCCCTGCAATAAGCAAAGAGTCCAACTTTACCCCCGATTCTCCTTTTACCCATACCTCATTGAAACCCAACGGCCGTAGATTGTAAGAACCTGTTCGGATGTTGGTACTTCCGTCTATCCACTCGTATAGATGATCGATCGTAGTGTTATCGTTGGTCAGGATAACAACCGAATCCTTCAACGCCTCTTGAGCTGCCAAAACGACGTCGGTGTTGATCCGAATCACGTTAGGGGGGTCCGGGATGTCGCTGGGATTGATGGCCGGAACGTCTATCGGGTCTTTAGTTGGTGGCAAACCGTCAACATGGAGTTGAAAAGATTGACTAGAATGCTGACGGAGTGCGTCCCTAAAGGAGAGAGGTTTTGATGCCGGGCTAGGCAGCGGAATAGGAGCAGGAATCACGGAAGAAGTTGGTGTTGGAATTTTATTTTTCCTGTTAAGATTTCGTTCCGGTCCAAAACGCGCTCGCTACACCAACATCTTTTCTCCCCCTAAACACTGACCATGCAGCATTTGAACAGCACGAGTCAGCTCTGTCTCGGAACCATCCTAATAAGGGCAAATCCCCTGAAAACACCGGTTTTCTTGTCCCTAGGCATGATAACCTCCATGACAGCTCCCGCTCTCCCAAATACTCTTTCAAAATTCAGAGGAAACCAGCCCTGAGGGTATCCTTTAACATATAACGTAGGAAATGAATCATACTTAGCTTTTCTGATGGATTTCGCTCTCGATCTGCCTTTGACAATCGTCCAATTGGATTCTTCTTCTTGTTGGGGGCCATCGTCTCCAACCCTTGAGTGGACTCCTTCCACTCCGACATGTTTTCCTGCTTCGGCGTCGATTTCTACTCCGTTGTCTTCGTCAGCTCCGATGTTTCCGTTGTCTCCGTTTGCTCCGGGGTCTATCGCTCCGGGGCCATCATCACAGCCCTGCCCCATCCACATGCGGCTGGTACTTCGATCACCGTCTTCGTCAGCTCCGATGTTGCACTTCGTTAGCTCCAATGTTGCACTTCGTCAGCACCGATGTTGCACTTCCATAAGAAGTGTCCAGATTAAATGAACAAATGTGTCCAGATTAAATGAACAAATGTTGCACTTCCGTAAGAAGTGTCCAGATTAAATGAACAAACTAGGCCATTAAACCCATAACAACCGAAGAGGCCAAGGACAACGGCCCAATAATGGAAAATAGATAAACCCAAGGATGACTAAATCTCAAAGCATGACAAATGCAGCTCCACTTTGAACAAGCCTACAATCCAGGGAGATAAATAGAGCAAACCAACCAAAGGCATCACAAATGTAGCTCCACTTCCTTTGCTTGGCTTGTGGGCCGAAAAAGAGTGCTCACCATTGATAACCTTTGCAAGCGGGCAAAATTTCTTCCTAACATCTGTCTTCTCTGTGTGAAGGATGCAAAATCAGTCGCTCATCTCTTCATGTTCTGCCCTTTCGCAAGTGGGTTGTGGAACAATATTTTGGAAAAATTTAACTTTCCTGGGGTAATGCCTAACTCTAGGAGGGCCCTTTATTTTTTTTGAAAGATGAGAAATTTTATTAAAAAAGGCTGCAAAGAGCCACCAAGAAGCTACAAGGAAACTACACAAAGGAAAAAACAGAGAAAAAGAGAACAAAAAGAAGAAAAGAAGATACACTGGCTACAACCCCAACCTCTACCCAGGGCACCAACCAGATTACAACGCCCAATCCCTAAAAAGGATCAAAACCTTAGAGAACACAACTGTGGAAAAGAGACTATGGTCCCTAAAGATGCAGTTGTTTCTCTCCGCCCAAAATACAGCTAGCAGAAGGCAACACCACCTTTACCAATATCTCCACCAGCCTCTGCGTGCCAACAACAAAACAGATGGTCCACATTAGTGGGCATAGCCCATTCCACACTTACTAGGTGAAGGACACTCCACCAAATATTTGTCGAGAAGGGATAGTGGATGAAAAGATGGTCGACTATCTCTTCATTCTTGAGGCAAAGGAGGTAGACGTTTGGCAAAACGAATCCTCTTTTGCGTAAATTATGAACTGTAAGGATTCTATTCCCTTATGCGAGCCAACCGAAAGCCACCACCTTCAACGGGATACCATAAGACCAGACTGCTCCAGTATGACATCGGGTGGGAGGGTTAACCGAGGACGACATGAAGTTGTAGAAGGACTTTACGGAGAAGATTCTCAAGCTGGACTGCTTCCAAGAAATGGAGTCCTCTTCCAGGGGGTTGAGACGAATTTCCTGCAAAGGAGAGAGCAGTGAAATAAATTCGCTGATCTCTTTATCACTGAAATTCCTTTTAAAGGGAGGAATCCAAACTCCTCCCATCCCATTATGGAAAGAAAACAATCTTTCACAGGGATAAGCTGATTTGGACAAAGAGAAAACAAGAAAGGTTACTAATGCAAGGGCATTTTCACATCGGGCTCGAGTGGGGTGACCTGTGGGATGTGGGGGCACACTCGGGGTAGGCAACATGTGTGAGGCGAAACCCATGTGATGTGGGGCCTACGAGGGGGTTCGACCAATGACCTAGGATGTGGGCCCTGGGCTATGAGATAAAGGAATCAATTTGCCACCCTCTATCAATTCGAGCTTTTAGAGCAAGTGGTTAGTTATACTGCGTCAAAGTGGTATCAGAGCAAGAGGTCTTGTGTTCGAGACCGCTTACCGAGGGTGATTAATACAGGGGCATTTTGACACTGGGCTCCTTACTAGGCTTGATTAATGCATGGGCATTTTCACACCGGGCTCGTGGGATGTGGGGGCACACTCGGGGTAGGCTGCCCGTGTTAGGCAGAACCCATGTGACGTGAGGCCCACAAGGGGGGTTCGGCTGATGACCTAACCCATGGGATGTGGGGCCTAGGCTATGAGATAAAAGAATTGATTCACCATGCTCTATCAGTTCGGGCTTTTTAAGCAAGTTGTTAGTTGTCCTGCGTCAGTTATGCCTCCACCAATGTAGAAGGGTCACACCAATGGTCTAGCCAGAACCGAATCCTCTTTCCATTACCAAGGGAAATACCAATGGTCTAGCCAGAACCGAATCCTGTTTCCATTACCAAGGGAAATACCAATGGTCTAGCCAGAACCGAATCTTATTTCCATTACCAAGGGAAAAGCGAATATTCCCGCGAATGGAGGCAGATAGCTTCACAATATTCTTCCAAAGAAACGGGGCTTTGTACATTGTCGAATCATTCGTCCACCAACCAGAGCGGGGTGAGCCATATTTAGCTGCAATGATTTGCCTCCATAGGCTGTTTGGCTTGGTTCTGAGTCACCAAATCCATTTGCCAGGAAGAGCTCAGTTGACGATCTCAAGATTTTTGATATTTGGACCCCCTTCACTGTGAGGACACTTCCTTCCATTTGAGCAAAGGAAACTTGAATGAATCACTATTCTCTTGCCAAAAAAACTTCCTATTGATGCTGTCAATCTTGGAGATAACTGACTTGGGGCAGATGAGACCATGGTAGTGAAACAGAGGACGTTGGAATGGCGTTCAGGGAGGGCCTGTTCTTGTCCTGGAACATCAGAATGCCAATTGATAACGTCAAGGTCAGATGGAGACTATCCTTGGTCGATATCTTATGGCCCACCTGGGATGAGAGGAACGACCGCTGCTTTAGGAATGTTAGCGGATCTTCTTCAGCAGCATCTCAAAGGTCTTTTTGTTCATCAGGGAGTGGGACCCTGATTAGGGGTTTCTGCTGCTTATCTTTCGTTTTTCTGTTTGTATTCTTTGCCTTCGGGCATTCCTTAATCAAATCCTTTGCCTTTAAAAAAATAATAAATAATTAAAAAATAAATAAATAGCCAGTACTTCACTTTTTTAACTTTGCAGTCTGTACATGTATTGTGGATGAGATTATGAGGGTTGGATAAATAGTGGCTGTTTGTTTTTCCTTGAACTAGTCTTTCTCTGTCCCAGAAGTTAGATCAATCACAGTTAAACTTGTTTTCTGTTCAATTGTCCCCCTCATTCTTTAAATGCATTCATATTCAAATGATTTCAGCTGTTCCCTTACTTTGTGTGGCCTTCTATCACACTGCCACATTTAAAATGACCTCTCTCTCTCTCTCTCTCTCCCCCCCCCCCCCCCCTCTTTTTAATTTATTTTTTAAATGACCTCTTGAGGCTAGATGATTGGTAAAGGTTTGACAAATTGAAATTCCACTTGATAAACTGGTTGTCAGTTGACTCGAACAGTTTCTCAAGATTTTGTTTGTTTCAGGCAAGTGCTTCCTCAATCCTTTTAGCCTCTTGTTGCTTTCAATGGAGTTTCTTGAGTGCCTGATCCAGTTTTGTGTTTCTGATCTTTTAGTTGAATTATACCAAAACCATATTGCTTGGAAACTTGGTGCATGGCTTGATTGAGTCAAGTTACCTCAGCTGAGTTTTGAGCCAACTCATTGAATTTTTAAATCATGGATAAACTAGGTTTTCAAAATTGTGCATTTTATTCTCTTACTGAAATTTGAATCAGTTAGAAACAGTGGAAGTTATAAACATGTAAAAAGAACAATTTAAGTGTTCTTCTCAGTTTATATCCATTTTAGAATGGAAGTTATAAACATGTAAAAAGAACAATTAAGTGTTCTTCTCAGTTTATATCCATTTTAGATTGGATTCCACTGAGCACCAGAACAATCTGGATCTGATAGAAAGAAGCTGTTACTTGTCGATGAAGTATAAAATCATAATTATGGAGCTTCTGCCCCATTTTGAGCATGGGTTCTTAGTTGGTTTTCAAATGTACAGATCATTGACGACGATGTCAAGCCCGAGGAGTTGTGTACAAGGAGGGAATATGCAAGATGGTTAGTTAGAGTGAACTCTTCATTGGAAAGGTAACTGGTGAATGAGGCATTAAACAAAATTTATTTTTTTGTACTGACAAAGTAAATTACTCGAAGTTATTATATATTCTGAAATCAATAATTCTTGTATAGGAATCCAAAACACCGAATAGTCCCATCTATGTTAATTGCTGGTTCTACAGTTACTGCATTTGATGATGTGAGTGTTGGAGACTCCGATTTGTGGAGCATTCAAGGTAATCCAGTTTGATAATATCTATGATTTAGAAGTTCATGCATAAGCAAAGGTATCTGAACTCTTGATTACATGAACTTGCAATCAAAAGCACTTGCCGAAGCTGGCATCGTAGCCAGCAAGTTGTCTGTGAAGCACTCTAGCTTTCAGGACATGGATGGCTCAAAGGACCAAGGGAGGGTTGTTTTTCTCCCAGAAAGGTAGTACTGTATTCTGTCCTCTGAGCAGGATTTTTCTACCTTAAACAATAGTTAGGTAGTAATGTGGAGTTGTGGATATTACTTGCTGTTGCAGTTTTATATCACGGATGGATCTGGTAGATTGGAGAGCCAAGTTAGATTATCTGCGCATGGCTGGAATAGAAGAAAAGGTATCCAAAATAGCAGACAAGGTTCTGTTGAATTGTTTTGTTTGGATTAATAACAACTATGTAGCTTCACTGATATTTGCAGTACTTTGCAGTGCTTAAAACCTGACTTGTTTACAGTCCAGATGTTAAGGAAGAAAGTGGGTTTTATGGATGTGGCTCCAGATGCATCGCCAGAACTACTCATGGATTTGCTTGGTGGTGACAGGAGTATAGCTAGAAAAGTTTTTGGTATTCCACTCCCCTCTCTGTATTCCTCTCTCTCTATCTCTCTCCATAATGTTTCTCTCACTACTAGATAAAGCCAGGTTGACTCAAAACTCATTCAAAACCCAACTTGCATTAATAATGTGGTGGCAAACTGGTCTTGTCCTAGGCACCCAGAGCAAAATTTGACTTGCCTTTGACGTGGGTGCTTTATGGAAAAAGCTAAAAGTTGGTTCCTTGAATTCTTTGAGTGACTTGTTTGATTTTGGGTTATATGTGCTGTTTGGTTCTGATGTTTTGTTAGTGACAGTATATACTTACTATTGGAATTTGGAAGCATCGTATTTACCTATGAAAAAATATTTCTCGAAGCGATCATTAAAAAAAAAATAAAAAAATCCTCAAACATGATATCCTTCAATTGTTCCCCCCCTGGCGATGAGCAAGTATTATCCCAAAGGGATTTGCTATTGCATTCAAACCACGGCAAGATGGGTGAGATGCCATGAGGAAGCCCTCCTGTTGCAGCCCTTCCTGCCACCATGCCATGATCAGAGGAAGTCCCCCATTCGAATGTGGCATGAATCAATGAGCTTAAAGAAGTTCCACCAAATCTTCAACGTGGAGGAATGGGCAAGAACAGATAAGCCACAGTTTCAGCATCCCTAATGGCAGAAAAATGCAACCACTTGGGATTATCATCTTCCTACTCAAATGGTCAATTGTGAGAATTGTAATTTTACCTACTAGCCAAGCAAAAGTGAGAACGCGAGGCGGCTGCAAGTACTTCCAAGTGGCACAAATAGGATCCGGAACTCCGGAGAAAGAAGGAATGACTATGGCTGAGTAAAATAATTGATAGAGAAGCATTCACACCTCTGTTCCAAATCATATTTGGGCTTTTCTTTTATTTGATTTAAATTTTTGATGAGTAAGTTTGCTCATTTTACTGGTGATCGTTGTGCTAATATTGCTATGCTTAAACATTATTTTATCCAAAATTATACAATAGGTACCATAATTCAAGCCACAATTTTGATAAATTTCATGGTTAATTGTGAGAGTAGGATTTCAAGTCCCCCTTCCCTAATCTGCCAATGTGCTGCATATCTGTGAGATTATGGTCTATCATTAGTTGGGTCCACTTTGTGTTGTTGCCCGAAAATCAGGCTGGTTCAGTCATCAGGTTGGCCACCCATCTATGAATAACTGGGCAGAGAATTGATCACTGTTCACATACAATGCGGGCCCATCTGATGACCTGACTGGCCTAATTTTTGGGTGATGACCATACAAGAGGGGCTCAATTGATGAGTGTCCTGGATATCACACACATGTCAGTTTTGGTCCAACTCCCATGACTGACCATTGCAGTGCTTTATTGGTTTTTCCAGCTTTTAACTCAGGTTTTCTATGCTTCTCTTGACATTGTGGTCTGTCTTTATAAAACTTCGTTTCTTCACCCAAAAGAGAGACATTCTTGGCTTGGCAGTTATCCTGTGCGATACAGCATTCTCATGGATTTTAGTCAAAATTCTGGAGAGGCCAGGGACTTGCACCCGTGCCATTAGTTTTTGGCAAGCAGTGTTTTGTTCAGTTACTATTCTGAATCAATGGCACCCATGTCGTTACATTCACTTGCAGGAAACAGCAGGCGGCTTCAGCCACAGAAACCTGCAACTAAAGCACAGGCTGCTGTGGCACTGACATCTGGCAGGATGGCAGAAGCAATTCGTGCTGAATTGTTAAGACTTGAAGCTGAAAATTCGTCGAGGCAAGCTGAAATGGAAGAAATAAGGTCTGAGATACTTGGCAGAGGAGAAATACAAAGGTTTTGGGAGGAAAAGTTGAATGAAGAGAGAGCCCGTGGGTTGGAGGTTGAGGGAGATTTTCATGCAGCCATGCATGATTTGGAAAAGGAGAAGACTGTTCGAGATGAGAGCCTTGCTGACTTTTTGAAGGAGAAGGCAGCACTGGACTGCCAGCGGCAGTTGCTGTCGTGTCTTGAGGAAGAAATCAATGAGATGCGGGAAAGGCTTGCTGCTGAGAGGGCTAACTTTGTGGCTGAACAGCTTAGTTCAGGGCAGTTGCTTGTGGATTTACAAGCCAAGCAGGAGGCCATGGTTGAAGCAAAATCTATACTGCAAGCCGAGAAAGAAGCTCTCAGAATCCTCAGGTGAGTCTTTGACCCACCCTTTATCCTTTTTTTTTTGGATGAATGGAGAAATTTTATTAGCCAAATGGCAAAGAAAAACTAGAAAATAAACACGAGCTAAAGCTAAAGAAAAGCACAAGAAAAGAAAAGACCAAGGAGACATCCGTTTACAACCAGAGAAGCTAAGCTACCATGAGGGGGACCAAACTACTCTAGCTGCCATCTGAAATCCAAAAACTCTCCCTTGTGGCACCCTCTTTAACCAAAGAATCAGCCCTATCATTCGCCAATCTGTCTACATGAGAGAAAATGACTTTTGTGTCTATCACACAAATCTGTAGCCTCCTCAAGGATATTCAGCATCCGCCAGGGGCCTCCGGTACTTGTCCAGTCGATGACATTGGAGGAATCTCATTCCAAAAATAATCGAAACAGGTTTTGAGCTACCCCAATCTTAATACCGGTAAGCAACGCCATAGCCTTGGTGCGAGATGAATCTCCACACCCCAACGGGCTGGAGAATTGCACAATTGTTTCGCCTCTGTGATTCCTTATAACGCCTCCAACACCAGATTGGCCTCGGTTTCCTAATAAGCAGCCATCAAAATTCATCTTAAACATGCTGTGGGGAGGGGCTTTCCACTATTGAGCATCCTTGCCCTTGGGGTGCCCACTGTTAATGACTCCTTCCCAACTGGACATCATTGTCACTCTTGGAATTCCAGCCATAAGTTTACTTTGATCGCCCCAGCTGGCCACTAACTTAGCAGTCTGCTTGAAGATATCAGCTTCTAACTTTTCACTGCCACAGAATGCTATTATTTTGTTCTAATCCCTGGCACCAGAAGCATGCTTTCAGCTAAAGGTTTCAGAGCAATTTGCCAACTGTGCCCCAACCTGTAACCCTCCAGCAACTGCAAAGATCATGCATCTGACATTACCTGCTGAACACCATATCTAGTAAGAACCGCAGACCACAGCCTACAAGCAAAGGAACAGTGAATAAACAAATGGTTAATGTCCTCCATGGCAGTCTTGCACATTAAACATCTGTTTGGAATAATCCCCCCTATGTTGAAGGTGATCCACAGTCAGCATCTTGTTACAGCAAACAGAGATCATTGACCTTCGTTGGAGCTACCTTCATCTGACCCTTTTCCCTATTGATTTTGATTTTGCAATTTCCGACATTGGTGGATCGTGGGTGCCTAGGAAATTCGGGTTGATTGGGAGATTTCACTACCTCTGATACCAAGGAGTGCTAGTGCACTTTGTTGACCCCCACCTTTCACATGTGGCACTGCAGCATACGTGTGTGAATGTGATATCCCACTACTCACCATACAGGCTCCACTGTATATAATCCTCTTATAGTAAAATCAGGGTGATCTGATCATCATGTGGCCACATATGTACAAAAGAAGTAGGTAGTTAAGAGAAATGGACTAATAACCACATTCAACATATGGTGTTTCTCACCTGATGACCAAACTAGCTCTTTTCTTTCCTCTTAATATTTTGAGAGGGAAACCATCTAAATGGTGGGAGTGGGACTGCCTAATAAGATACTTGGGTCTCAGATGTGTGTGCCACATTCTCTTGCATGAGAGGGTGGTGCCAAAAAAGTGCACCTTGCTCATGTCACCTGGCATCTCTCCTCTGATATGACCTTATTGTCACAGTTTTAGAAATCACCTCATTGCCATAATCACCATCTTCTTACTATTGCTAATATTATGATGAATTCGTTATATTTAAATTTGTTATCATCATATGAGAGTTATTGTCCATCAGTCATATATTTACTACTAATTAATTGTGATCAACCTATGTAATAGACTATTAGATAGCACTTGATGGTAATCAACCTATGTAATAGTCTATTACATTGTACCTTTGGGATTTTTGTGCTCTCATGGCCAGTCCTAAGCCTGGATAATGGAGGGTTGCGTTAGGTTGGCAGCTGGTGTCAAACTTATGCAATAACTTCCATCATGAACCTGAACATACATGACATTTCAAACTCAATGTAGGGCGTAACTGAAGTATGGGCCTTGATACAGTGGAATGGTGGAACAGGATTTGTGTTTCTGACCCTAATTAGTTGGGACAAGGCTTAGATGATGATGGTGATGGTGATGGTGATGGTGATGGTGAGATGAGGATTTGGTCTTTGAGTGAAATCGTTTGTCCCTTTTTTCAATGACGGAGATGGCCTCATATCTTATAGCTGGAGGCATTGATGTACCCCCTTTGTCATTGGGAAAAAAATAAAATTCAATGTAGGTAAATTTGTGGATTTGTGTGCATTGGTCGGAGAGCATGGATGTATCATTTGTATAATTTTTCTCATCCTTGAACTGGTCTGCAGGTCTTGGGTAGAGAATGAGGCAAGGCGAATCAAAGAACGTGCAAAGGTTCTCGAGGAGGCTGGACGGAGGTGGAAATGGGATGCCAGATAAAGTCTTGCCACTCGTGCTTTGCCTGAGAGCAAGTCTGCATATGTACTGCAAGGAATCAATAATGTGAAGGCAACCAGAGCCAAACATAGTTGATCTTTTGAGGAGGTACTATTGTCTGATCAGAGCCCATTGTCGTAGTCTCCTGCTCACCTCCATTTGTTGTTGCCATGTGGGCCCACAAAAGTATGGTCTGTCCCATCACAGCAACCATTGGTTGTGACAGGATGTGTCCTGAAAGACATTTGGCATTTCCCAACCAATTTTCTGTAGTTTGACAATTGAAGTCGGTTGCGTTCAGTCATTGTAAATGAAACTATACAAGCATCAATGTCAGGACAAGAAAAAAAAAATCTAATGTTTTAGAGAATTAAGAGAACAAACTAGGGCTAGACTCTTATATTAGTTACACATCAGTTTTTTTTTTCTAAAGGTTAATGGGAATTTATTAAAGACTGACCGGAAAAACCAGCAAGAAAAAAATACAAGAAGAAAGGAAAAAAAAAAAAAAAGAGAGAGGAGTGGCTATCAATCCAAAGATTTCATAAGGGAAGCCCACTTAGAAACAACGGCCGAAATATGGGCTATAACCGTACTGACAGAAGAAGAATTTCTAAAGTAACAACCATTCCATTCCTCTCGGCCCAAACAGCCCACCACACCGCCAGGTTGACTTGCCAGTGAACTATGACTAGGGCTGTACACGAGCAGAGTTAGCTCGGTTAGCTCGCTGGACTCGACTCAAAAAAGCTTGATTCGACTTGGTTCAAAAGTGAGTTCGAGCCAAGTCGAGCTGATTTTTCGAGCTCAAAATTTTTTTGAACTGAGTTTGAGCTTGGCCGAGCTCGACTCAACTCGGATTGAATTCAGCTCGAATCGGACTCGGATCAAACCAGTTCGGTGACTCGGTTACTTTGGTATTGATGTTGCTCACCAACTGTTTGATGAAATGACCCAACCAAGTGTCGGCTGGTGGCAAAGAAGGTATGTATGTGAAACAAATACCCCTTTTTCTTGATTTTGATGTTGCATACGACGTGTTTAATGAAATACCTGTAAAAATCGCTGCTGCTGTTTTACAAACAGTGAGAATTTGAGAATGGACTGAATTTGAGATGCAGTTCATGTGTTTGTGAAAATGCCGCAGAGGCGAACTCAGCTCGATCTTGGCTCAAACTGGCCTGAGCTACTGACCAAACCAAGCAGAGCTGCCCAGTCAGGCTCGAGGACCGAGCTGAGCCGAGTTTGAGCTGGGGTCGGCAAGTGGCCGAGCCAAGTCCAGCTGCGCCAAGCTCGACTTGGTTTGACTCGTGTACACCTCTAACTACGACGTTGATAACCAAACCTCCTTTACGCCAAGCCCACGAAGGATCTTTACATTATCAGCCATAGGCCATGAGGGAATGGAGGAAACGACATACAACCACTGATTGGAAGTGAAGGGGCAAGAAATGAAAAGATGATCGATTGTTTCCACAGCCTGCTGACAAAGGTAGCATCTGTTCGGAATGATGAGAGACCACTTCTAAAGATCGTCTATCATCAAGACTCTCTTTCTTCCTACAAAGTAAAGGCTGCTACTTTGGGGGGAATAGCATAGGAGCAAAAATGAAACGCGTGTGATCCCCATTCTCTTCAATAGATAGAGGGCGAAGAAACTTATGCAAAGAACTCAATGACAAATGTCCATATTTATGGGCATTCCTGACCATTTCGTCTTCCTCACCTGTAGGAGATAAGAATCGGATCTTGTCCTCATGGGCGAATGAATTCTGCCATTTATTGATCCGAGAGACCTACAAGGAGTCCAACAAGCAGTAATGTTCTGCCATTTATTGATCCGAGAGACCTTCTACAAGGAGTCCAACAAGTATAGAGTCCCTAATCGAAAAGCAGCCTGCGCCACTGAGATATCTAATGAGGGAACGAGACGAGCCAGGTTAGGATAGACTTGAGATAGAGGAAGGTCATTGTATAGGGAGAAGGAAACACATTTCTTAAAAATATTTCTAAGAGCCATGATCGACTTTCGAGTATTAGAAGCCCTATAAAGCAAAGAGTCCGTAAGTCTCCATTGATCATGCTATACTGACCATCCAATTAATGGCTATAAAATGGATGACCTATGGTTTGATTGAGGATACGGTCCTTGTAGTGTGGAATGGCAACAGTAGGATTTGCATAGCCGATCCTAAGTAGTTGGGATAAAGTTTAGATGGTGATGGATGAAAGTAAATAGAGAACGGTCCAATTTTTTAAGGGAAATATTAGATAGTTAATTTTATCCTCCCAATGCAAATTTTTTGTCATGCTCCATCAACGTTTGTATGATTTGGACAGTCTGGATTGCTGTACAACTACGCATGGACTCCATGCCGTGGAAGAGTCACAAAACTACCATAGAGGTAGACCCAATAAACCTCCACTGGAACTTATCTCCTTCTCTACTCTGCAATGGTAGAACATGTCATCAGTTCTGACCTGTTGGTTGCTCTGCTACCTCGTCCATGCATTGTATCTAAAGAAATTCCCCACTAATCTATAACAGTCCCAACAGCCTGACAGTAACTTGCTTTGGAATGGTTGGAAGGTAAGGGAAAAAGATCCACCGAATTGTTATCAATTCGGATTGATGGCCATATTTGCCGGAAAGACTGTATACAGTACTTTTTGAACCGTGATAGATATACTGTTCCTAGACTTGATTTCAGTAAAAAAGTTTAGTGGAGCAGTAACTCTCGGTAGCTATCTCTGATTGGGCCCACCAAAGTAAACGTCTAGCATGTTTCACTGTTGGTCCCTTTCCTGACTACTACCCTGGAGACCTTTTTCAAGGTGTGGGGTTGTTGATTAAAATGACTGATCGAGACCTAAGTACCAGAAACATGTAGCCATCTCTGGCAGCAGATACGGCAAGTTGATGTATCAATCAAATCCGTACATCTAGTTAATCCCACTTGCTGGCGAGGGTTTGAAAATACACATGGATTGGATTAACCTAGCTAATGGTCAAGGGCCAGATATTCTATGGGGGAAAGTGAAGTGATGGATAGTATTGTCTAGCAAGTGTGATCTTGGAAAAGATAAGTCATCTACGCTAGGGCTTGACAGATGGACACATTTGATACATCACTAACCACACTTGCTGCCAAGAAATTGCTCTACCATTTTCCCATTCTTCCGGCTCTACCATGCCACCTCCCATCATATGACTAGGAATCTAGGCTGTATTCTTCCGGCTCAACCATGCCTCGGCCAAAAAATTCTTGCTGGCCGACTCATTATATGGCCAGCCAATGTCTCCAAGCTCTAGCCATTACTTTTATTGATATGCTGTATGCTATCTAAAAACAAAGCTCAGACCTGAAACAGGTGCCCTACATCTCACTCCAGCGCCGTCCCTATGGTCCATCTTTTCTACTCGTTTTTGCAAAACCTTAAGAAGAAAATAATATAAAATCCTATAATTCAAAGTTATAATAAATAACCAGTCGTTTCCCAAAAACACACCATGTTCATCTGATCATTTAAACACTTCATGTCTTCACTGGCTGTGTCCTATTTCTGGAACATTACCCACACATCTTGGCAGGCTCCAGTAGCAGATGCTGATATCCAGAAATTCAATAGCAAAATCTAATGGCTACAAGAGGAAAAACAATTCTGAGATGCTGGAGAATCAAATCAGATGAAACTAGGGTAAACTGGTCCCTTTGAGAGGCCAAGGCGGACTTCCATGCCATGATGCAGGTCTGCTGGACGGAAGGTTTCCGAGTTGCGTGGGTCTGCAAATGGCAACATATGATGTCAAGATCAACATTGGGCAATTTCATCGGGTGGGTGATTCAAATTCAAAGAAGTGTATAAGGATGCATTATTAAATCAAACTGCAATTAATTACTCTAACAAAGTTCAAAAATTAACATTGCAATTTCAGGATTTGTGCTCCAAAATGCAACACGGTTTTCCTAAGGTTGGACCCAAAAGGAAATTTTGTAGGCTACTAGTTATGAAAACTAGAACCATCATTGGTTTTCTTTTCTTCTTGATTGAGTTGAATAGTTGCAATGTGAACATGTCCTAAATTTATACCCAGTTGCTTTCCCATCAAGGTTTTAAATCAGTGTGGAATATCATATCATTCAACCATTAATAAGCCCCTTGTCGCCCCTTTATTGGGCTGTTTGGGGGGATACAGCTGTATCGCTCATGTGCGATACCAGTGCATATAGGGTGATGGTACTGCTTTTGAATGATACTTTAAACCTTGTTTCCCGTTGATGTGCCCTCCAAAAATGAGAGTGAGATGACAACAGTCAGCACTCATTTTTTATCCCGCAGTCGGTGGAAGGGAAGGTGGGAGAGAGGAAGCCTGCTAGATACAGTTTCTGCTTTCCATGCTGTTCGACACCCAGAGTAGATGTGATCCACTGAAACCACCAAACCAATCCCAATCTCAGGTAGATCCACAGGGTCTTCCTACATGCAAATCTAAATAAATTTTAGTAACTAACAAAGAAGTAAGATTCTTCAACCTTATAGGGCAGGGAAGGCTTTTCCCCACACAAACGGGTCATATTCTAAACATGGGTGACAGGGTTGTAAATTGGGTTAGCTTTTAACTTCAATTTAAGACAGGCACCTGCTGATCAGAAATTCTTGGCCGTATTTTGTTTCTTTTATTACACATTTCTACAATGTTTCCTGCCGTCCAATGTAGAATTCATGCAAAAAATACTTTATTCAAATCCAATATAGAATTCATGCATGTGGATGGTTATCCTGACTATCCAATAGTTGATGATCACCGCCAATAATCTTATGGGCAACACCTTGGATTGACCATACCCCAAAATTTTCCCAAGTTGGAACATCCTAAGCATCTGATCTTTGGCCTTTTTGTGTTATATGGGGCACGGCTGTATGTCTCTCTCAGAACATCCTAAGCATCCAATCTTTGGCCTTTTTGTGTTATATGGGGCACTGTTGTATCTACCTCAACTGTCTGCAGGCCACCGATCAAATGGTTAGGATTGTCCCATTTTAGGAGATATTTTGTGCACCAAACCATCAGATCAACGGTCAGATCCACCAAGTCATGTGACCCAATTGTAAGGACTGATGAAAAACAGCATATAGAGATGGAAGCATTGTTACCATTGAGGTAATCTTCAACACCGATACACTCCAAGCTCCCATCAAGAGCCTCCAAGCCCAGCATGGATGACGGCAACGCTCCTGGAGGCCTCTGAAACCTGCAAACAAAAGCCTATTAAAATCCGACTATCCAATAAATGCTGAGGTCCAACTTTGAATGTGTACAAATGCACATTTAGCTCTATTCACATGGCAGTATTGCATTTCAAAAGGTGCGGAAACTCCATCTTGAAGCACACGACTCTCAAACTGGCTCGAAACAACAAATAAGCTAAATGCGGCAGGGTGCCAAGCAAAATAGCCATTTCGTCCATATGATCATTCTGCTGAATGCAAATATATTGACATCCAAATGCACTGTGAGTTCCCTGGACTACAAAACGTGCCCTTTTTTTTTAAACAGTTTGCATCTCTGTGTTTGAGATTGTGATTTTCCATGATTGATTTCGACAAAAGACTGCATAGAACAAATAGCTTGTTCAACGTGGAACCTCTTTTCCATCCTTTCCAAAATATGGCAGCTTTTCAATGTCGTGCATCCCCAACATTGTTTGAGGTAGGCCATTTGCAGCTTAAATTATTAATTAAAAGAGAGAAAAAAAAAAATGCTTCCCATGTGCATGCTAATATTGAACTGTGCTAGGATCAGTACTGTTGAGAAGTTTGATGTCTCCACATTTTACAATTTACAAAATTCAAATCTAGATGGAAAAGTCTTAATCTAAAAGCAACCAATCATTTTTGGTCAAAATCCATACTACAAGAGACCCACCCTATCATATTAATTTTAACCCTCTTATATAAATCTGCTTCCATCCCCCTCTTTTTTTGGGAAGCATTGATCATTCCTATCGCCCCAAATAGCCTGTAATACAGTAATCATGATTAACTTACGCAGCAAAGTCTCCTTTCTTTCCTTGTGCCACCACCAGGCCACGGTAGTAGGAGATCTATAATGGAGCCAGGCATCACCAATGAAATGCCAAAGGAGGCTACTAATTTCTCCCACAACTTCATACAAAAGGACAATGGATGAACAGATGATCCACTGTCTGTCTCTACCTCTATCTAGAGCTGGACACGAACCGAGCTAGCTTGGTTAACTCGCTTAGCTTGGCTCGGATAAGCTTGACTTGGCTCGACTTGAAAGTTGGTTCGGGCTGAGCCGAGCTGATTTTTTTAGCTCGGAAGAATTTTTTAGCCGAGCTTGAGCTGGGCTGAGCTCGACTCGGCCCTAACTCAACTCAGTTTGGCTTGGTTCGACTCCTGTCGGTATGATGAGGATCTTTCCAATTTATAGTTACTCTTGCTCCTGCTTCTCGATTTTATCAACGGACAATAAACCCTTTTCACTCTATTTCTTTTCCTACCTCCGCCAATAAACCCTTTTCCCTCTATTTCTCTTCCTACCTCCGCCCTTTTGGAACCCTTTGCTCCAATCTTCCAAACTGGCTTTGATTTTCCATCTCGTAAGCGGTTTCATTTCTCCAGATCTGAGGAGGTTTCAGTCTGTATCTGCACTTTAGGTTTTTTTTTTTTTACCACTTATGGGTTTCGAACCCAAGACCTGGTGTTGAAACTCCTTAGAGTCTACCACTCAGGCAAGGACTGGAACCTGCACTTTAGGTTTTGAAAGCACTTTCTAGCTAGGGTTTGGGAAGTTTCTAAGCAGTTTTTCGAGCTGGAGGAAGGAAATCAAGGGTTTTTCTGTGGAGATCTGTGGTGCGATTTAATGGCGACGGAATTACAGCAGCAGAAGCGTATCCTTTTGTTTTTCTGTGATCTTTTTATGTATTTTTTGCTCCTATTTCTTGAATTTTACAGTATTTCTTATACCTGATTCCTGTTGATCTCGATCTTTGATCGATGTTCGAAAAGGATTTTTTTTTTTTTGCTTCGATTTAGGGTTTCCTTCCAGGATTCAGTACCTTTTTTTTTTTGGTATTATTTGGGCTGCTTGATCTGATAGATCTGTGTAGATTAGAGATCTTTGATTGATCTTCAGTTTAGATATGCTCTTCGTGCCAGCTATGGATCGGTTTTTCCTTCTTCTTCTTTTAAAGAATTTTCTCATTACGGATCTTTGGTAGTTGAGGGCTTAAGTCGAACTCGAACTTGGCTCGAGCTCGGCCCGAGCTGTTGACCGAGCCAAGCTGGGCCAAGCTCGACTCGGTTTGGCTCGGTGTCCAGCTCTACCTCCATCATACACATCAAACAACAACTAGGAATTCCTAGTGATCTCTTTTGAAGATTGTCAATGGTAAGAATCTTATTCCAACCATGTGTGTGCGTGTGTGTCCGCAACTGCTCTTGCTAAAGCTAGAAAAGCGTGCATTCCCCAATTAACAAATCTTTCCAAAAATGGATCCTTTTCCCGTCATCCCAAGAGAACCAAATCCCTTCCTTGAATGCAATCATCGAAGATGAAACACACCTCCACGACCCGGACACCTTGTAAAGAGATGATCTCTTCGCCCACCAACCCCCATCTTAGGTGCCATATTTGCATAAAATTACTTTTCTCCCCAATTTTCTTTCCTACAAACCAAATCTCCATAATCATTTGCCAAGAAGAGCTTTAATCCTAAGCCATATTCCTTATGCCCACTCCCCCCTCCCTATACGGTGTCATACTTCATCCCACTTTATGAGATGGAATTTATGCTTCACTTTAGCACCTTGCCATAGGAAATTCCACCTCAATCTCTCCAACTTGCCCACCACTGATGTCAGATGCTTAAAAAGTGACAAAATATATCGGTAGGTTCAATATAGCTATTTTATCAACGTCAATCTGTCCCCAAATGAAAGATAATTTTTCACCCTGACAACTTCCTTTCAACCCCTTCAATGACCTTGTCCCACAAGTTTTTAGCCGAGAAGAGTTATTGCCTTACACCTGAAGACATCCGCCAATGCCATCGCAATTTCACTAGAGCAATACACACCAAATAATTTCCTTTTGAAAATATTCTCTTAGGCCCAAGACCAACTTGAAACATCTCAACAACTTCCTCAGATTATCCACCATATGAACTTTTGCATCACAAAATAGGATAGTATCGTCGACGAATTGAAGTTGGGAAATTAGGGACGTAACGTCACCCACTTTAAAACTTCTAATCAGACCGACCGCTTGTCCTCCATTGAGCATAATTGGATGATTATTTGTTTTTTGAAATCAGCTTCTTGAAATCTTTTGTTTTTTGTGTTCATTTATTTGCCATATTAAGACTCATACCAAACCACCAATCATCCTCATCTTGTTGCCGCTGCCAAATTGGAAATTTTAGGTAAGAGAATTTGGAGAATGTTACTAGATAGAGTTTCCATCTCTTTTCAATTAATTCAAGCCCTAAGTAAAATTAGTAAATCTATATAGTAATATCAACGACGCGTTGATGGTAATTGACCTATGTAATAGACTATTAGATTGCGCTTGATTGTAATCAACCTTTTTAATAGTCTATTATTCTGTGCGAGTTTGTGTTCTCACTGCCAGTCCCTAGCCAGGATCAAGGAGGGTTGCGTCGGGTTGCAGCTAGCGTAAAACTTATGCCTTGAAGATCATGAATCCAAATGGAACATGATTCATGTAGCCGGCCCAATTAATTGGGATAAGGCTTAGACGACGACAACGATATAGTGATCAACATTTTTAAGGGTATGGAGTGAGCTCATCTTAAATTAAGCTACAGCCTAGAAGACTAGAACTAGGATACAGATTTCAAGAAAAAATAATAATATTTTTTCTGAGTAAAAAAGCATTTCATTGAGCAAAAGTGCATTCTGCATTCTGTAATTTAGAACGCAAAAGAACTCTAGTTTGGAACTAGATATAGGTGATAATGCACGTTGGCCTGCATTCTACAATAAAGTATGAGCCATGCTACTACTAGAACTTGCATAAACCACGATACACTTGCTTACAACTTACATGGCATGGAGCTTTCTGAACTTTCCAACAAAGCCTCGTTCAGATTGAAATAAAACTAAACGGCACAAGGCAGGAAGCAGTGCAAAAAATGCCCATAATCAGCAAGCAAGACAACTGAATTTCTTCTTTTGAAATTAATGCAAAACTAGGGAAGGGTCTAATGTGAATTATAGAACTAGAGAGAGAGAGAGAGAGAAGTGTGTGTGTGATAGAACTAATAATGCAACTGTCAATACAAAATTAACAGTGTAGCTCAGTGTACTTAAAGGCACTAGGCACACCCCAAGTACACCTGCCCCTTCCATGTGCAAATTTTAAATTTTATATCATAAATATTGATATTTCTATTTGTAGGTATAAGTTGATTTTTTTTTTCTTCCTAAAAACAAGCAAAGTCAATGCCATTCAATTCCTCCTTGTCCAAAACCTCATATCCCTAATTTTCTCCGAACTCTCTTAATTTGAAATCCTATTTCTCCGATTTCCACATATCCCAACCCTAAATCCCCATTTTCTCCTGGTGTCACTACCTCATCCATGGTCCAGGCGTGGTGTCTGTGCTCCAAAATTCCTAGGAGTACACTGGTGCAACTAGCAGTCACTCAAAACAACACCTACCTCCAAGGTATTCAAGAACACTATCAGTGGCCGCAATGACCAGCCTTATGGCCGCTACGTTATGGATTGTAAGTCTGTAACCATCATTACAGCCATGTAACAGTCTGCTTTTTTAAAGGAAAAAATGTATCGGCTCATTAAGGGCTTTTTTTTTTTTTTTTTTTTCCAAATTGGCCTTACAGCCGCATATCATGTAATGGGCAGAATGAATGAAGAGATCTAGAATGTATGAATGTAGATGGTAGAGATTAGAGAAATACAATGTTAACTACTAACTACTAAGTACTATGTGAGAGAGAGAGAGAGAGAGAGAGAGAGAGAGAGAGAGAGAGAGAGAGAGAGAGAGAGAGAGAATGAAGAATGTACGTAGATTGTAGATTGTAGAATCTAGAGAATAATTGTCTTGAAGAGAGTGAATGTAGAGAGAAAAAATCTAATGTAAGATAAATAGAATGAATGATTTATGAACGAAGAGAAATAGAATGTAGTATGATTTATTAATGTAGACAAATAGAATGTACGAGAGAGAGAGAGAAGAGAGAGAGAGAGAGAGAGAGGAGAGAGAGAGAGGAGAGAGAGAGAGAGAGAAGATGTAGAATGAAGAATGTACGTAGATTGTAGATTGTAGAATCTAGAGAATAATTGTCTTGAAGAGAGTGAATGTAGAGAGAACAAATCTAATGTAAGATAAATAGAATGAATGATTATGATTTATGAACGAGGAGAAATAGAATGTACAAGAGAGAGAGAGAGAGAGAGAGAGAAGAGAGAGAGAGAGAGAGATGTAAAATAGAAATATGGAAAGAATGAAGAATGATTATGATTATGAATGAAGGAGATAGAATGAATGAATGAATGAAGATAAATAGAATGTGTGTGAGAGAGAGAGAGAAGTAGAATGAGAGCGCTTCTTCAATGTATTCTTGATTCTTGAATCTTGATTGATCTTTGTAAACTTCTCTTCTTGATTGATCTTTGTAGAGGATTTGTAGAGATTAGGATTTAGGCCTGGAAGTAGGAATGTGAGAGAGAGAGAGATGATAAGGATTAAGGAGTAAAAGGGAGTAAGAGGGAGATTGAAATGATTCAATGTTGCAAATTGGGAGATTTGAGTGTCTTTCTATAGGCAAAATGTGAAATTTTTGCCAAAAAAAAAAAAGAGGTGCCAACGGTCAGATTTTTGACAGTTGGCGAATACGCGATTGCATATGTTGTATGCAATTGCATACATGGCATATTCAATCACATATTATCGCATAAAAGTATATGTGATTGCACATGACAACATTGACAGGCACCACATTACTGTTACGTAACGGCCGTTGTGGCTGCAATGTAACCGTTTTTTAATACCATGCCTACCTCTAGACCAAAAAACAGTTACCAAGACACTTAACTATCTTTGAATATTGGTCGATGCAAATACCATGCCTGCCTCTAGACCAAAAAAAAAAAAAAAAAAACAATACAATTAACTATCTTTGAATATTGATTGATGGAAATCTATTATTTCACACTGGTAAATCAACCATACCACATTCAGAAACACAACTTCTCTAACACATACCAGGGATGGAAGGGATATTATAAAACTAATCAAGATAGAGAGTGAATGAGTGGTGGAGGAGTTCTATGAAACTCTGTTTAGTGATAAATGTTTGTCCTGTCGGACATTTATATTCTTCACGTCAATTGAGTGTTAAGTGATGTGTGATAAGCATTTTAAATAACTTGCGCTACATAGCTTGTAGCTTATGCTAAGTAGCAGGCTTAGACTTCACGCCACATAGCTCATGAAAAATACTTAAGCTACATGTAGTCAGTGCTACACTAGCATATCTTATGCTCCAAGTTATTTTGCACTAACACATTAAAATCAATTAATGTTTTCAATGATTTATTACATGTTCCTGTTCAATAAAAATTAGTTAGCTTTTTAAATAAATTTAGTTAAATAATACAAGTAAGAAGTAAGAAGTAACAGTATCAAACCAGTTCCATTGCTATGTCACACTGAATATCAAAAAAATTGATATTCTGCAACCAAGCAGAACCTTGATTATAAATATATATTTAACTTTTAAAATTTTTGATAACTTACAATAAATATTTTTACTTTTGGCGAGACTTTCCTGATGATATCCTGATAAAAACCTCAAATTTTGAAAATCTCCTGAGAGATTGCCAAGAACGAGATTTGTTAATATGCTGAATAATTCTCGAGTTCACTTCTGTGGAGTTTAAAAAGCTAGAGAGGGCCACTTTGAATTCTTTTTTAAAAGCACTGGATCCACCTAAATTAGGATTTGGGTGGCCTCCAAACACGCCACTGAGTTAAAGATTTCCTACCTGGAAAGGATTTGTCGGTCCAAATCCATTTTCAAAGGAAGTGCTGATCCATAAGTGTTTGAGAGAATCATCCGTTTCGTCTCTTCTTCTTTCCTCCTTGCCTGATTTTTTTTTTTTTTAAAAAAAAACACAAATTAAAGATCAAGAAAGTACGATTAGAGTTAGGGTTTTACGACAAACAGTTCTTCAGGGAGCGAGATCGTACAGATTCGGTGAGAGATTGAAGAGGGTGTTGCCCGACGATCTCGCTCTTGACGCCTTGCAAACCGAAACGGAGGGCGTCATTCTGGAGCCCTCCGATCTGGTGGGCCATCGTCTTCGAGTCATTCTCTGCCATATCTATCTCTCTCTCTCTCTCTCTCTCTCTCTCTCTCTCGCCTTTGTTTCACGGCCCTTGCTTGATATGCAAGACAGTGAGGAAGAGCAGCCGAAGAAGAAACGTCAAATAACCAAAATACCCTCGCGTTTGATCAGTGTGTGCGTTTACAACCGTTTTCCAGATGACTGGGAAGTGAGAAGCCATTTAATAATTAATACTCTTGGAGCATGCGATAGTTCATACGCATCCACCCGGTATCATGGTGTGCCATAAAAGCTATTATGGCCGTAAAGGCAGTTACATAATTGTAACGGTGGAAACTGTTACACGTTACGGCCACAACAATCATTACGGAAAAAAATGTCCAGTAATTGTCTTTAACAATAAGTTATATCCCCTATAAAAGTCATAGTAGCCCTGTGATGATGTATTATGGGATATATATAGATTTTTTATACTTTTTAAACAATATTATGAGTAAATACAAGTGTTTCAAATGTTTGTTCAATAAATAAAAATATAAAAAAGAGAATCATATGAAGCTGTAACAGTTGTTATGCCCCATATCATAAAGATAGCGGTGGTGGTCATTATGGTCAATATTTGTAAGCATGAAAAAAATATTTACCAATTAAATCATCGAAAACACTATTGTTAGGGTAAAAAAATATAGAATAATATTTCATGGAAGGAATCTAATCTCTCCTTGATGGACATTTTCTCTTGGCTTTGGACCTTTGAATATATTTCATTTTTTAGCCAACCAATCGGCTTCGTAGGAGCACCTATCGAGTAGCGTTTTCTTTTATGACCCATCTAAAGTGGGGCCCACTATTTTAACAGTTAATTTGAATTAAGCATATGCTACCGGTACAGTTGATTGATGCCACGTGTACAAATTCTTGCTACATGTAGTTTTCTCTTTCTACAGGGTGGGCGTCCCACACGTGGTCTGCATGTGAGTAAATCCGAGCCGCAAAAGGAGCAGACCCTGGGATGGAGTATAGACATGCTTAACCATCTCGTATCAGCTACCCATTTTGAACTGTTGGTCATTTTTTATAATAACCTATTGATGGCAGCCAAGTGGATGGTTGGGATTTCACTATCAATGTGGTTTTAACATTTGATAGTGACCAAGATTATTCTACCAGTGTGCTGCTGAGAGGACGACCCATGCTTTCTTAATGATATTGAGTTATAGATGACCTATTTGCATCGGAATACTTGAACAGTACAACACATAGATCATGATCGTCCATTCCGTCTGTTCTACGTGGCTGCCTTGAGAAGACACCGATTGCATCATGGCAGGTGGCAGAGCAGGAGAGGCCACGGTCTTTTTAATGGCATAGAGAGAAAATTACACATGCCTTGAGATTTAAGTAGAATGTTTTAAAACAAACTACTATTTAAGGCTATGATTAATAATAACAAATGATGAAATATAAATAGCCAGTGCATTTAGAAATAAGCTCATTATGCAAAGATCACGAAAATTCATCTTAAGATGGAAATATAATTAGTTAGCTTGCCAGATAATTGGGCTAATTATAAAAAGATTTCAAAAATTTGTTTTGATTTAGAATTATAAGCCGTCACCTCTATTAATTGGCCAATTAATTTAGAGAAGACCGTGAATGTCAGTTCTAATACGAGTCTTTAATAAATTACCTTATACCTTTATAAGCTTAATAAAACTAAAGAACTCAGGGTTCACATCACTATTAGCACAACACTACTATTTCAACAATATGTTGTGTTATCCTTTGTTTGTTATGGACAGTTATTGTTATCAGGCTAACAACTCTTTCAACTACGTTTTGAGCTCATTCACAACTTACGCGAGGCCGGTCAGTTATCATGAAGTAAATACAACTTGTTGGCATGTAAAGTGTTTTAATTTCATATATTCAATATATATGATAGTGTAGCCATTAGTCATAAGCATTTTCAAATAAAAAATAAAAATTTATTTTGTGTGTTCACAGTTGTCCAATTAGAATGAATAGGTCAAGTTCGCTAATAAGTTAAAATTTAGTTTTTGGTAAAGGCCACGTTTCTTTTTTTTTTAGAACGATTCTCTTTTCAAAACAAGAGCTGGTGGTAACTATGTTAGAAGGGCATTTTTATCATTAAAAAAAAATGAAAAAAAATAATTTTAGGGCTACAAAACCATAAATTCGGTCTACACAAGCTTTTGCCACGACTACGTCATGGTACTCAACTAACAGGTTAGGCCTGGCTTTATTTAAACCGAGTCTGCATTGTTCAACATAGGATCAAATACAACCATGGCTTATGATGGGCCAAAATAGTCTGCCTTGTATTTATATTGGCTGAGCCCAAGCCCAAGTCAAACACACGTGGGCTGCTGGAGCATGGAGAGAGAGGGAGGCATGGCTATAGGGCTGTCAACGGGCTAAGCCTGAGGCTAGTCTCGGCCCAGATTAGAAATGTTCCAAGGCCGGCCGGACCTCAATTAAAATTTTGGTATTGTCAGGCCTGAACCCAGCCCATTGACACTCCTACATGGGTAGTTGGAAAGGAGAGAGAGATTGGAGACATGGGTCGTCAGAGAAAGCAATGGGAGGCGTGGATTGTTTCTACAATAGAGAGATGAGAGGGTGGTTTTTTTTTTTATTATTATTTTTATAAATATTTTGTACTGTACATATTGCCCCTGAAAACATTAATAAGCTGGCCAGGATGATAAGCTGTTATACACGGGGGCTCTATTGAGAAAACAAGCTTTAATTTTAAGCCAGAGCCCAGTCCCAGGCCTAGGCCTGATACTCCAGCCCAAGTCTGGCTCGGAAGCTGACGGGCCAGCTGGGCCCATTGGCTGCTCTATAATAATGTCCCCTCTTCACAAGTGGCCGGATGTCTCACGTGTACCAATTTGCCACGCATGGCTGGGATCGCCCCATCACTTCCTGTTAGGGCTGGTCACGAGTCAAGCTAGCTCGAAAAACTCTCTCAACTTAGCTCGAGTAAGCTCGGATTGACTTGGCTTGAATGGTTGATTCGAGCCAAGTCAAGCTAATTATTTGGAACTCAAGTTGAGTTCAGGCCAAGTTCGACCAAGGGGCATTTTGACTTGACTCAACTCAACTCGAAGCTCAAACTCTAGCTCGACTCGGCTCAATTAATAAATATATTAAATATTATATATTATATTAATATAAGTTTTAAGTTTTAACTTTTTTTTTTTTTTTTTGTAAAGAAGAAAACAAATCCTTGAGTCTCTACCCGACCACACGCACCCCCTTTCCCTTTCCCTTATCCTTTTTTCTCTCTCTCTACTTGTTGCCAACCGCACGCCCACCTGGACTGCCACCACCAGTTTTCATTTCAATTCCATAATAGTATGATTTCGATCTCTTGAGATCTACTTCTAGCGTGAGAAACCCAAGAAATCCGATATGAGTTCTTCTCATATTTGTTAGAGGTTCAAGGAAATCCAATGATCTAATTGGCTAAAGATCTTTACTTGGACTTTTGATCTGTGTTATGCTCAGTTTCTTTTTTAGTACTTGGATTTCTGCTGGTAGAAGATGATCAAGAACATATCGGTTCTTACATGTTTTCTCATCCGATTCAAAGCTTTGTTTGGTTTTTTCGATGGATTTTGCTTTGATTCCTCTAAGATTTTTGAATTTTTCATCAATGGAAGAGGATCGAGAACATAATCCATTACTCTCTCACACAACAAGCTCGGGCTCGACTTGACTCGAACCATTAGCTCGACTCGACAGCTTTGGCAAACAAGCCAAGCTTCAATGTTGAGCTCGAGGCCGAGCTCGAGCTTGAACTTGAGTATAGTATGGACAAGCCGAGCCGAGCTTGGCCCACCTCGACTCGACTCGGGTCGGCTCGATGCCCACCTCTACTTCTTGTTGCACTCCTGGGGCGAGTCCCATTGCTGACTCTCGGTTATGCCTAAACGTGGGAGTAGCCGTTAGGCCATCTGCATGCTAATCGTATATGTGAAGTATGCATATGATCTGGTTCGTTGATCGGGTAGGTCTCACTTTTCCCGCATGTACCTTAAAAGGAAATTTTGTTTGATTGCACCATGTCCAAAAATGTCTTGTCTAATATGGATCATCAGTTGATTTTCTCCTAACCATCCATTTCTTATAAGAACTTTAGCCCACCTGAGTCCAATTTCAAGTCATAGAACAAGAGGCCATGACATCAACGGCCCGAATCCCGCACACGTGCACATCAGTACGTAACACGGACGCAATTTGGCTAGCAACCCCAACACCTAGCTAGGTGGGTGTACACCGAGTCAGAACCGAGTCGAGCTGGCCTCGGCTTAACTTGGCTCGACCACTAGTTGACCGCAACTCGAAATTGGCTCGGCTCGGTCCTTGAGCCTAACTAGCCAGCTCGGCTCGGTTCAGTCAGTAGCTCAGGTCAGTTCAAGCCAAGATCGAGTTGAGTTCGTCATTGCAGCATTTTCACAAACACCTGGATTGCACCTTCAAAATCTCGTTGTATTTGAGGCAGAAGCAATGATTTTACATCAAACACCTTCTAAGCAACATAAAAATCAAGAAAAAAAGGGTGTTGGTTTTATATACATACCTTTCTTGCCACCAATCACACTTTTTAAAATTATTTCATCAAACACTTGGTGAGCAACATTAATATCAAAGTAACCGAGTCACCAAACTAGTTTGATCTGAGTTGAATTCGAGCTGGGTTCAATTTGAGTTGAGTTGAGCTGGGGTTAGGTCAAACTCATTTTTGAGCTCAAAAAATCAGCTCGAACTCAGCTTCGAATTGAGTCGGATTGAGCTTTTTCGAGTTGAGTCGAACGAGCTAACCGAGCTAGCTTGGTTCGTGTACACCTCTCTAGCCGATGTCAGATCCAAATTCTTCAGTGGACCACACCGCTGGAAGTCTCTTCGTTGTTGAAACCTTACTATAGGCTAACATGAAGTTGATTTTCCTTCTAAACCGTTGACAAGGTCACGTAGAACTGGATGGAGGGAAAAGACAAATATCAACTTGATCCACAGCTTCGGTGGCCCAGAGAAGTTTTCAACGGCAAGTGTTTAATCTCCCACTGTTTTCTATGGTGTGGTCCACTTGAGCATTGGATATGCCCAATTTTTGGGCTCCTGCGCTAAAATGATCCGTAGAAATGGACGGCGTGGATAGGCAACATGAATCATTGTGGGGCCCACATAGATTTGACATCGGGTAGATGGCTGATGTTGGGGTCATCAGCCAAACAAACCGCGTCCACGTAACGCTACTCGTACTCGCGAGTTGCCATCGTTACGGTTTCAAACATTTCGCCCTTTTCGCGCCTCTCTCTCTCTGTCTCTCTCTCTCTCTCTCTCTGTCGAGTCAATTTATTATCAGTAATCTGAAAAGCTTCTTTCGATCGGGAACTCTCTGCCGATTTCGATTGAAATTACACATCTTGCAAGCATTTTCAACTATTGCAGGTACGTTTTTTTTTTTTTTTTTTTCTGTCCCTGTTTCTTTTCCAATCGGAAGTTCCTTGGAATCACTTCAACAAATCAGTGCTTATTTATCTCTATTTCGAATTGCAGCATCGATTTTTGCAATTTTGCTGATAAAAGCTTCTCAACTCCATACATGAGTTATGTAGCCTTCTTCTTCTTGTGGATTTTCAAAATATAAATAGTTTGGGGGCGTTTTTCATTTTCACACCAGAAATTTGAATCCTTTATAAGTTTTTATTTATTTATTTATTTTTTTAAAAATTTGAAAATGTTCTCAGTATCAAAAAAGGTTTAGAGGATTAGTGGCTAGAGGAGAGAGAATTGGATTTTGTCACATCAAGGGATAGAGTTATAAGCACTGTGTGCTGTCCGTGCACGGGCGGCGAGGGCAGTGGGTAGGGTTGCTTGGGTGTCTTTTGGTGCCTATTTTGCTGCACCTAGCACTTTACATGTTTGCAACGGAGTACAAAGCCTTAGAATCTCTCGGGCTTAATTTTTTGCCAATCCTACATTAGGCCATTTGGGTATGGTCCATCCTCATGTGTGAGCCATTCACCATTAGATGGGTGGTGTACTTGACTCATGTGTATTATGTTTTAAACATGTGTGTGTGTGTGTGTGTGTGTGTGTGTGTGTGTGTGTGTGTGTGTTGTGTGTGTGTGTGTGTGTGTGTTGTGTGTGTGTGTGTGTGTGTGTGTGTGTGTGTGTGTGTCTTTAGATGTGTGTGAGGTTCTCACATAAGAAAAGCGAGAGAGTCGTAGAGGTATGTGTCAGAGAGAAAAATAAACCTAGAGAGATTTGTTTTTGCTCTTACATCAAGAGAGACTTAAGAAAGGGGGTTTTCATACATGAGAAGATGATCTTCAAGCTATGCTTGAAAGAAAGCTTGTAATATTCAAACATTGCATAGTGGATTTGTGTTTGATGGCCCCGTGATTTTTCCTTCTTGGATTGAGAAGGTTTTCCACATAAAATCATTGTGCATTTCTCTCTTTATCCTCTAATCTTCTTTCTATCTACACTTGTTGTTATGGTTTTTTTTTTTTTTTTTTTTTTTTTTTTTTTTTTTTTGTGGTTTTGTGGGTTGATTTGCACAAATAATGCAACCCATGTGTTTGTAAAAATTCCCAAGTGGTTTATATAAAGGGAAAGAGTTTTGCATTTTCCTAACAAAAGTAGTCTCAGGGTTTTGGTTGGTTATCGGGGCTTTGTTCATGTAAATCAAGATGAAAATTTCTACACCAAGGATGGCTAGTCTCAATGGAAATAATTGGTTGATATGGAAGGCCACAATGCAAGATGTGCTCTATTATAGAGACTTGTGTGCACCTATTGAAGGAAAGAAGCCCGAAACCATGACTAAATGGAAGATGTTGGATAGGAAGGCTATCATAACGATTCGACAATGGTTAGATGATGTGATGTTCCATCACATGTCGAATGAATCCACGGCATAATCTCTATGAAAGAAATTGCATGATTTGTAGGAAGATGCGGCAAACAAAGCATTCCTCATTAGGCAACTTGTGAACTTAAAATTCAAGGAAGAAGCTTCAGTGGCGAAATATCCAAATGAGATGCATAACATCGTGAAGCAACTGACATATCCGAATATGGTCTTAGATGATGAGTTGCAAGCATTATTTGGGAGACATTGGTGGTTTTTTGAGTAATTTGGTATCCAATGCGAAGTTAACCATGAGTCATGTGACGTGTAGCTTATTGAATAAAAAAAATATGAAGAAAATCCATCAATGTTTCAAACTCACAAGTTCTAGCAAGTAAAGAGAGAGGTAGAACTTCCAATAGAGAAAAAAGGTTCGAAAAAAGTCTAAGCCAAGATCAAAGTCAAGCAACAAGATTGTATGCGACTTTTGTGCGAAGACTAGTTATATAAAGAGGCAGTGTTGATTCTTGAAGAGAGACGTGAAATAAAAAAAAGTAAAAGAAAAAGGTGGAGAGACAACCGACACGGTGGTTAGTGATAACACTCTACTTGTGTTGAAGAGAATGAAAATTGTTTAAATGCAGCAAACTTTGACATGAATTGAGGTTCCCAAACGTGTGTAGGTCTCTACATGTGCGTAGGTCTCTACACGTGTGTGAGGTTCCCATATAAGAAGAGTGTGAGAGTTGTAAAGAGGTGTGTGTGAGAGAGAAAAAAAACCTTAAAGAGATTTGTTTTTCCTCTTGCATCAAGCGAGAATTGACAAAGGGGGTTTTCAGACATGAGAAGAAGATCCTCAAGCTAGGGTTGAGAGTAAGCTTGTAATCCTTAAACAATTCTTCTTTGACGGCCCCGTGGTTTTTCCTTCTCGTATTGAGAAGGTTTTCCGCGTAAAATCTGTGTGCATCTCTCTCTCTATGCTTTAATCTTCTTTCTATTTAACACTGGTTGCAGTTTTGTAGGTTAGTTTGTGCAAACAATGCACCCTATGTGTTTGTATAAATTCCCAAGTGGTTTATATAGAGGGAAAGAGTTCCGCATTTTCCCAACCATGTCTGGCCATGGTCCAAACTGTGGTTTAACTCGCTGCTCATATAATTGGGAAGGAAAGGCTTAGGTACCCTTGTACTCCTCGGCTTTAACATAGCCGACTCATTAAGAGGAGGTTGCGCCCCCTCATGCCATCGTCTTCATCATCATTGACATGCTCGGGCTCATCTTCACCATGTGCTTGTTCTTCTTCATGTTGCTCTTCATTTTCACCATCTTGTTCATGTGGAATGCTTGCATCACCATCATCATGATTGATGTAGGACAACTAACCACTTGCTCTAAAAGCTTGAACTGATAGAGCATGGCGAATTAATCCATTTATCTCATAGCCCAGGCTCCACATCTCATGGGTTAGGACCTCGGCCGAATCCCCCTCGTGGGCCCCAAATCACATGGGTACCGTCTCACATGAGCCATCCGCCTCACACGGGCTGCCCACCCCGAGTGTGCCCCTACATCCCACAAGCAACCCCACTCGACCCCGGTGTGAAAATGCCGCTGCAATAATGATATTCATAGGGAATGACTACAACCCGATCTATCCGCTCACCAGCAACCTTTCACCGGATAGGTTCATCAAAATCTTCAATGGTTTGGTCCTCTCTAAAGACCACATCTTGGCTTCTATACACCTTCCTGTTATTTGGATTCCATAATTTGTAACTAAAATTTTCGTTCGCATAATCCAGAAAATACATGGCATGGCCTTGTCATCCAATTGGGATCTTAATTCTTTAGGAACATGTACAAATGCTTTGCATCCAAATATCCGTAGGTGCTTGTAGCTGACGTCTTTTCCTTTCCAAATTTGTTTGGCGATTGCTCCTTGCAATGGTGCTGATGGAAACAAATTTATCAAGTAGCATGCTATTCTCATTGCTTCACCCCAAAACAATTTAGGCAATTTTGAGGAGGGCAACAAACATTGAACTCTTTCAATTATAAACTGGTTCATGTGCTTGGCTATACCATTTTGCTGAGGAGCACGTGGAGTGGTCTTCTCATGCCTTATCCCACACTTCTCACAATACTCTTCAAATGCCTTGGAGGTGTATTCACCCCCATTGTCCGTCCTCAAATACCTCAAAAGCTTTCCTGTTTCCCTTTTTATTGAAACATGAAACTTTTTAAAGATATCAAATACATCATTCTTAATTTTCATAGTGTAGGCCTATACTATTTTTGATGCATCATCAATAGAAGTTATAACACCACTAGCTGTAAAAGTTGTTGTGGGACCACACACATCCAAATAATCTCTATCCAAGATCTTTGTGGCTTGGTTAGAGTTATTCCTTACAAAAGAGACTCTATGTTGCTTTCCAATTAAATAATCATCTCATGAATTTAACTGCGTACCTTTAATTTTTGAAAGGAGGTTTTTCTTTGCCAAGACTTTTATCCCCTTCTCACTCATATGGCCAAGTCTCTTATATCATAGGTCTGTCAAGGTGCTTTCAGTTGTAGCATTTCGCTACACCTTACATGAACGCCCCATCATGTAGTACAAAGTGGCAAACTCGTTGTCTCTTGCCACCATAAGTGCACCTTTAGTAATCTTCTAACTTGCTTTTCCAAAGATGGTAATATAACCTTCATCATCCAACTTTCCCATGGATATAAGATTCATATGCAAATCCGGCACATGTCGCACTTCTTTTATCATTAGCTTGGCTTTGATGCTTGTTTCTATACATATGTTACCCATGCCAACAATTTGAGATGTTCTTTGGTTTCCCATATGGACAACACCAAGCTCTCCTGGCTTGTAGGAGATGAACATATCTTTACGTGGTGTAGCATGATAAGAGGCTCTTGGTCAACAACTCAATTCATGTCAAAGTTTGCCAAATTTAGACTATTTTATTCTCTTCTACTACAAGTTGGGTATTATCACTAGTCACCATGGCGGTTGTCTCTCTACATTTTTCTTTTACTTTTCATTCTCTCTTGTCTCTCTTAAAAAATTAACATTCCCTCTTTATGTGCCCAATCTTCTCACAATAGTTGCATACAATTTTGTTTCTTGACTTCGATCTCTACTTGAACTTTTCTCGAACAATTTTCTCACTATTGGAAGTTCTACCTCTCTTCTTTTGCTAAAACTTGTGAGCTTGAAACACCGGTGGAATTTCTTCGTGTTTCTTCATTCAACAATCTATTCGTTACATGACTCACAATTAACTTCCCATCAGGTGCCGAATTGCTTAAAGAGACTAGCAATGTCTCTCAACTTTTTGGTAGTGAGCTAAGCAACAACAATGCTTGCAACTTATTATCAAAGACCATCTTCATAGATGCCAATTAGTTCACGGTGCTATTTATCTCATTTAGATGGTCCATTATCGAAGCCCTTCCTTGAACTTTAGGTTCACAAGTTGCCCAATAAGGAATGATTTGTTTGTTGCCGTCTTCCTCTCATACAAATCATGTAATTTTTTCCGTAGAGATTATGCCATGGATTCATTCAACAGATGATGGAACACCACATCATCTGACCATTGTCGAATCGTTCTGACAACCTTCCCATCCAACCTCTTTCATTCATCTTTTGTCATGGTTCCGGGCTTCTTTCCTTCAATGGGGGCATACAAGTTTTTACAATAGAGCGCATCTTCCATCTTGACCTTCCATATCAACCAATTGCTTCAATTGAGACTAACCATCCTTGGTGTATAAATTTCCATCTTGATTTACACGAACAAAGCCCTGATAAACAACCAAAACTCTGATTCCACTTTTTTTGGGAATATATGGAACTCTTTTCCTTTATGTAAGCCATTTAAGAATTTTTACAAACACACATGGTGCATTGTTTGTGCAACCAACCCACAAAACCACAACAAGCATCATAACAAGTGTAAAATGGAAAGAAAATTGGAGGATACAAAGAGAGATGTGCACACCGATTTTACGTGGAAAATCTTCTCAATTCGAGAAAGAAAAACCATGGGGCCGTCAAAGAAGAATTCACTATGCAATGTTTGAGGATTACAAGTTTTCTCTCAAGCCTAGCTTGAGGATATTCTTCCCATATATACAAAAAACCCCTTTCTATAGCATCTTTTGATGTAAGAGTAAAAATAAGTCTCTTTAGGTTTTTTCTTCTTTCTCACACAACACCTCTCTACAACTCTCTTTTCTTATGTAGGAACCTACCACACATATAGAGACAAGCACACATGTAGAGACACACATGTGAAAAACATAGCACATGACTCAAGTGCTCCACCCATCTAAAGGTGAGTGGCTCTCACATGAGGATGGATCATACCCAACACAGTCAACGATCGACTTTGCATTGACCGTCTTGTGACATGGCGCCCATGTTGTAGTTGAGATGACAGTTAGGCAAGGTGTTATAGTTGACTGTTTTGGTTACAATATTGGTTCAAATGAAAAGACACAAAAGTGTCTCTTACTAATAGAGTAGAGCTTCTTCAAGGCATCGTCTCAGGCACTCCCAACACCCATTCAAATTTTACAATGTGGGAGCCGATGGTAGGTCTTCGACCTAGTTGATTTTCCTTCGTCCTAGAATTTGTTATGGTGGATTCTGGCTGCTATGGTTACGAAGGAGGCGTTTGGATGCACAAGTAAATTGAATTGCTAGCATTCTGTTTCATCTATGGGAATGTCAGAAGTGACTGACTCTCCCTAGCGTTCGCAACGAGGAAATCGCCCTCAAATTGTAGTTAGATTTTCTTTCTAGTCCAACTCGAATGCAAAGTAATTGCAATGTGGACCCTTGAAGCTCAACAATGTTAAGGATGGAAATCACAGTTTGGTTATTTTAACTTCATTAGACAAAGAATTGCAATGCAATTTGATAGCAGATCCAAACACATCCGAAACTATCTAGAGTTCCATCTTCTGTTGCATTCAGAATTCTGATCGCCTTGCTTTTGTATGATTGGATCTCAGCCTCTAGCATTACTCATATGCACTGTGGACCATGAAATAAAAAGAGTCTTTTGAAGAAGCAAACGGAACTTATGGACAGCTAGATGGTTGCTAGCATTGTCAAATGTTCATGCTGTCCATTTTAGGGTATTCACCATTGTAACTTTGGTTAAGGTTGTGTTTGGATGCACAAGTGAATTGAATTACAGAACATTCAGTTTTATAAGGGAGTGATAAAAATCGTAATGCATGTTAATATTCGTGAAGAGGAAGTAGCCCTCAAATTGCAGTAGCCGTCTTTCAAGTTCAATCCTTGATGCAAATGCTAAGGAAATTACATTTTGTTGTTTCCACCTTATAAGACTAATGATTGCAATTTAATCCCATAGTGCATCCAAACACACCAGAAATTTTAAATTAAATTATAACCTTTGATTAGGAAGAAAATTGCAAGAATCACAACACTTTTGGGAAACAATCACAATGACTTGAATTTCCAAATCAATGATTTGACTGCTTCTAACAGACTGGTTCTTTCTATCATTTTTAGATCTATGATATGCTCTTTTACTCTTTTTACAGGTTACTGGGCCCTCCAGTTATGGGACCTACTTCTAGGAGGAATTATATGATATATGGCTCACTTCTTTGCACAGTGTACTTGAGTTCTTTGTTCTGACAAGCGGGGCTCATTGTTCAGTAATCCAGACTGTCGTGGTTGAAGATTGCCTCATAATCTCCCAGATTGGAAGATCCCAACGACCAATATTAGGACTTTTTTTGGCCGAACGTGGTCTGTTATTGTATTAATCTTCGTAACTGTCTATTTGGCAATGATGGAAGGGTTAACATTGTCTCATCATGGAGATTTTCGAAGAATACTCCATCCTTGATGGGACACAATGGTCTGGATTTCCAGGCTATGGGTCCCACTCATCAGAACCTAAAACCTCTTGAGGATATGCAAAGATGCCAGCTCACAGATAAACAGCACAGATATTGCACACAACATTAGCGTGTGGGGAGAGTAAGATTCAGATGGCCACTCTGAGAGATTCATTTAATTTGACAGATAATGTGTGGTGAATGGACTAGTCTCACCAACAAAAAATCAAAAGAGGCTAGAAAATGCAAGGGACCACAGCAGCACAGCCACTATCACTGATAAGACAGAAGGAAGGCAGCAATAATCAAGATCTGTTTTCTATTTAAAAGGTTAGCATGATCACATCCTTTTCTGTTAGGCATTTATGGACATGCTTTGTCAAGAACTGCATTTGAGTATTAGGAGTAGGGCTCTTGATGGGCTAGGCCTGCCCGTTGGCCTCGGACCTCAAACTAGGCCCACACATAGATCAAACAACATTCTCCATTTGAGGCCTGGACCGAGCCCGAATCTGGCACCATCCACACCTGATAAGGTGTGTGCTGGGGCCAAACTTTCATGCTCGTTGGCTAGGCTGGATGTAAATATCAGGCCTGAAATTTAAAGGGGCTGTCCCAAAAGTTAAGTTCTTCCATATGAGAAGATGCTGATAATTCAGAAGAAAATCTCTCTGACCCGGCGATGCAGCAGGCATGCTGGAGAGAGCCCAATCTAACCGTTTTCTTTAGTGGGCCTGGATCCAGGCGTGGCTGGGTTTCAACTTTTGATAGGAAATGTTGTTGAATCTTGGACTAAGGTCAGTCTGTTTATTTGTGGACCTATAATAAGTTAATAACTAGTGCCAGGTGCAGATGTAGGCCTGAACCAGTCCACAGTTCAAAAACCCAGAATCTCGACTCGACCGATGTTTATCTGGGTTGGGTCAACTCGAAAGTAGACTAACGTTTTTAAATGACTTGATATTTTAATAATCAGATTTGAAGTATATAGAGTGGTTGCAAAAGATTAAAATTATTGGAAATGTATCAAATAAAATACTGAAAATGAAACACAACCGATGCTTTATGGTGTGCTGGTAGCAGGTCTGTCATGTATTTTTCAACGCACAACTGGGTTTGATTGAGTCATGCTGAGTCGTGTCCAGTCAACCAAGTATTCGAGCCGACTCGAAGAGTGTGTCTAGTCCTAACCAGGTCATGCCCGTCGGCAAGTTTCCATGAGAGACAGCTTTAAATCTTGCCAAGTCAAGTCGACTCGGTCGAGTTTCAAGTTGACCCGCAGAGTTTTAGCACTATGAACAAGTAGAGCTGGGCATCGAGTCGAGTCGGACCGAGTTATGGCTGACCCAACTCGATCCAGTTTTGAAATATACCTGACCCAAACTCGACTTGACTCGGTACTGAGTCCAGCATGCCTGACCCAATCTGAGTCTGGGTCTAGCTTGGACTAATCTGGACCGTGTCCGACCCGGTCACAAGTACCGAGTCAGGTCAAGTTGGCATCAAGTCGGGTTGGGTGCAGTGTGTATCCACGGGCTGAAATCATAACTCAAAACCTATGTGCACTTGCCAGAATTGTAGCCTCTTCATCAGTTACACGGCATCTCAGATCTGAAACGTCAAATCTGAGTTTTTTTTTATTTTTATTTTTATTTTAAAATTGTATGTATATGTACCAGTCGAGTTTCGGATCGAGTTGAGTCAGTACTGAGTTGGATTTTGGGTCCAGTGGAGTTGAGTTATTGGGTGACCTGAACTTGACTCGGTTTGAGTTCGGATTGGACGAAGTCTGCTTGGTTCGGATCGGCTCACCCACTTGGTTCGGATTGAGTCGGTCTGAACGAGTCGGACGAGTGGAGTCGTCCCGAGCCCAGCTCTGTGAACAAGTTCCATTACTCATGCTGCTCAAGGCCCGGTGGCTTGATGGGCCTGGCTAGCCCATTGCCATCAGTTTGTTTGCAGGCCTTTTGAGTCAGATCCAGCAGCCTGAGAAGCTTTTGGGCCAGGCCAGGCCAGCCCAGCCCATTGCCAATCCTTTCTGTGGCTATTTTGGCCGGGACCCATTCGGACTACAAGTGCTTTGGATAAAATTTGGCTGGTTTTGAGCTTGTGGGGACCACTACACGAGTGTATTTGTTCCACCTGAATTTGCATGTGAAGGAAAAGGCAACAGCTACATCACAGAAAGATTCCTCAGCTGGAAGAAATTTCATATTCTGGCGGTTGATAGGCAGGCAAACGGAAATTGTACACGTGGCATTAATAAGTCAAATTAAACCGTGCAAGTTGCTGGCCCGCCATAGATAGGTCATCTTCAATTGAGGCTGTTGACTATGTTTCATTCCGACCGTCCATTAAATCTCCTTCAGTAGGCCAGTTTGTAAATCAAAGCAGCGTAATTTTTGGGTTATTGAGCCATCTAATTCGGATTGATGATTTTGATGGTTCGTCTTAAGCCCCAAGAAAATAAATGTAGAAAAACTTTGATACTTCTATAGAGAACGACTGTCCATACACAGGCCACACATTCAGCCTATAATAACTCAAGTTAAGCCGTCCAAATGTGGATCATTATTTAGAAGTAACACCAATTTGATTTTTATTATTTATTATTTATTTATTAACTCGTCTGGTTGGTGGAAATTTAGGATGATCAAATAAACAACAGCCAACGGTCCAGATTCAACTAACATGTCAAAGGTTTGAATTGTTCAATTAATCTGATTTTGGGATTATGACCTATCTACAGTGGCTCATGCAATTTGGATGGTTAAGTTGGGTCAGCTTATATCGTATATGCAATTTTGGAGTGGCGGCGTATGGACAATCACACGTTGCCACAGTATCTAATAAAATCCGGGCAGAGACAACGTTCATAGTCCACCACCATTTTTCAGCTTGTGCTGTCTCATCTACCATGGACGTGACATACATGAATGGACATGTATAGGAACCTGAGCCATCCAACATGTGGGCCCCATCGTGCATGGAACAAAGATTGAAGCCTAAACTTATCAAATGATCTCAGCCATCCGATTTAGTTAGCTGAATTTGGGCCCCTGATCATTTCATTCTTAACCTTCAATTGGATGGTGATTATCATTTGTTGAGTGCAATTTTGGTGATACACTCCATTTGTGGGCCTTACGATTTGGACGGACTGGATTGGCATGGATAGGTGCCATGTGTACCACATATGAGATACTGGAACTTAAAAATTGGTGGTGAACTATCATTGTAGTGTAGAATCCTAAAAAGGTGGAAACAAAGAGGTGCAAAATCACAAAAGTCCTATTTTTGCTTGGCTCATGTCCACCCAATGATCAAATGGCTGTGAATTAAATGACAGAACTCACTTTTCAGTCCCATCTTTTCTTCCTGTGCACAAGATAAAGCCACATTTTCTTTCCCTTCTGTCTCACCAACAAAAGACTGGGCCCCATCTAGCCAATGACAGCTGAGGCTATCTTTTCTAAAACTACACTTGGGTTTTCTCCTATATAAAAATTTTGATGCTTTGTCAGACCATGAGCATCTATGCTGTAGCGCACGGCCGCCCTACATGTAGCCCAATCCAAACTGTTCAAAGAGTGGGCCCCACCTTAGATGGACCATAGGTCCATAACACAAAAGTCATGTCAAGTGATTGTTATTACCATCCAGTTAGTAGCTGATGAATGGACAGCTAGAGCTGAAGGGAGAAGACAATCTGAATTCAACAAAGCAAAATCCATTGAGAAATATTTATAAATATCCGATCTATCCAATTCCGGGGATACAATCCATATACAGCGGGGCCGATTATTCAGACAGGTTGGATTGTGGTACATGTATGCCATGTGGAAAATTATAGGGTGCATGTTTATGAATGTTCATATTCCGTCAGATTATAGTTGGATTTGGTCAGTATTCTTGTTTTGTTTGTTGAGTATGCATTGGAAGAAGGTTGTGATAGACATAAAAAATAAATTTCACTGTACAGTATCAGCCACCAGTTTTTTCTTTGGTGGGCTTTGAGAACTCTACCATGAAGACTTATCCAGAACTTGGCACATGCATGGAATAAAAACTGGGATTGGATTTTGTAATTCTGAGGTGGGTCTTGCTTGGTTGTGCAAAATACGCTCTCCCCAAATCGGATTTTTAGTTGGTTTTCCTCATTAAGCTTCATAGGCGATTTGGGTCGATTTGCATTTGCCAGTTTTTGGGTTTGGATGAGTTGTGGGAGTGAGAGTCTACTCTGAATGTGTCTTTCAGAAATGGATTCAGATGAATGAAGGGTTGAGGATTGTACATTGAAGTTCTCTATATGCTGGTCAGATTAGGCTTCCTGGTTGCTGCTTCAGTCGCTGCCTATTCGGTTAAGCAACTCAACTGCCCAAGGCCGACTTCCGTAAAACCTTCAGGTATTGATTTCTTCATTGAAAAGAGAAATTCATTCATGATGCTGCTGTAAATATATATATTTTCTAACGAGTTCTTAAGTGAATTTCTGCTTTGGGTGATTGTTAGTTCTGTGAATTATTATTTGTAAATTAGAATAATTGCAAAGGGTGTGTTTGGGGGTCTTAAGTGGGATTTGTTTCTGCGGAACTCCACCCAAACAGATTGCTTGATGATGGAAACTAGATAGCCTGCTCGCTGCGGATTCTGTTACCTGTGCTTTTTGAAACATCTTGCCTTTTCCCATTGTGTAGCCTAAGAAAAGTTTTTTCTGGAAATGTGGTTTGTGGGAACCTTTTTTTGTGGCTTCATTTGCCATCATCGAATCAACAACCATGTCACTATTAGCTTGTTTGCAAGTTTATTTTTTCAGTAACTGTTTTGTAAACAGTTTGGGTGAAATTCTGAATTCAGAAAATGGTGAGGAAGGCCTTGAGCAACATCAAAATGGAGGAGGAGAGAACCAGCAGTTTACTGACAATGGTATTGTGGAAAAGGAGCATGTATGTATTCTCGATCTCTAGATTCTGTTTTTCTCCTCTATAGACAGCTTTCTGAGAAGAATTCCTTTCTTTTATTTATTTTTTAATCCGAAGATTGAAATTGGCTGTGCATTTGAATTATAAAGAAGTGTTTAATTTCTTGCAGGTGGAAGAGGAAGAGGAAGAGGAGGAAGAAGAGGTTAAAAGAATCAGCGGCCTAATTAGCCCTGCTTTGAGCAATCCCGCTCTTGTGGACGACGACGATGAGATCTTACCGGAATTTGAAGAACTTCTATCGGGAGCGATAGAGTTTCCACTACCCAATGACAAATTTGATCTGAAAAGTTATTCCCAGGCCGAAGAAGACAACATTGTATATGAAATCGAGATGGCAAGCAATGCGAGCGAACTACAACGGTTGCGGAACCTGGTAAAGGAATTGGAAGAGAGAGAGGTGAAGCTTGAAGGTGAATTGCTTGAATTCTACGGTCTAAAAGAGCAGGAATCGGATATTGACGAGTTACAGCGGCAGCTGAAGATTAAAATGGTGGAAATCAACTTGTTGAATATCACCATCAATTCGTTACAAGCTGAAAGGAAGAAGCTCCAGGAAGAGATTGCACAAGGTATGTCGGCGAGGAAGGAGCTGGATGTTGCCAGAAATAAGATTAAAGAACTTCAGAGGCAGATTCAGCTTGATGCGAACCAGACTAGAGGGCAGTTACTGATGCTAAAACAACAAGTCACGAGCCTTCAGGTGAGGGAAGAGGAGGCTTTGAAGAGAGACGTCGAGCTTGAGAAGAAGCTGAAATCCGTGAAGGAATTGGAGGTGGAAGTCGTGGAGCTGAGGAGGTGGAACAAGGAGCTGCAGCATGAGAAAAGGGAGCTGACTGTGAAATTGGATGCAGCTGAAGCTAGAGCAACTGCCCTCTCCAACATGACTGAGGTAATAATACATATAAAAATTAAATGATGAATGATGCACATGTTGGAAAATTCACATTTGGTGCAAATGCTCAAACGGGCCTGGAGACATCATGGGTTGACTTCAAGACTCAATTCAACTTGAATCGATATTCAATTAGAATAAATTGAAAATATTATGGGTGGTAATAGGTATTTAAAATAATTAGATCTCATATAAGAAATATAAAACGTAACTCAAAAAACAACATTGTTGTGGTTTGAATGTCACTCCCGACATATTTCTTTTTTTAATAAAATCTCGCTATTTAAGGTGAGTGACTTGGTTTGAGTCATGCGAGTCTTTCCGAGTCCAGGTCGAGTCAGGCCCAGTACTGAGTTTCCTCAAGACTTGGTTCAAAATCTCAAGGAGTTGATTTGACTCGACCGAGTTTTGAGTTGAGTCAGTGAATTTTAGAACTATGACCCCATAACTGCAGTTTGCAGCACACAATCCAATTTTTGATGCATATGCTAAACACCATTTTGTTCCCTCTAATTTTATTTTCTTCTATCTTGCTGTTTCCTATTTTAATTGAACTGCTGTCCCTTTTGTTTTATGTTGCGAGACACTTTCTGGTATGAAGTAGCTGTTGTCCAGATATAGTTCCTCCAAAATGCATGAAACATGAGTTTCGTATGTCTACGGATTTTCTACCAAAAGACAACCTATCTTTAGTTCTATTTTTCAAATTTTAGTGAATTATCTTAACTACTTGAAATGATTGGAACTCAAGAAGAAATAACAAAAGCTAGGGACTTTGATTTTGGCAAACCTTAGTGATGTAGGATGCATGCATATGGTTAAATGGTTGAGTGAGATCAATCAACAAATTAAATTAAATAATAAAAAATAACAAATCATGCCAAATCATCAAGCATCTCAAGAAACTATCATGAAACTATAAATAGTTGAGGCCACATTTAAAAAACTACGCAATGCATGATTATCAAATACAAGAAAATTAGGATGTAATGGATGTAAGAACACCCAAACAGCATATGAAAGAATATACTTCAAAAGGGGAGAATTATTACTACCTAGGGTTTGCTCAATTAGGACGTAGGCTAACCTAGAGTTCAAGGAATTTGGGGAAAAAGTGAAATTAGGGTTTGGATGGCTTAATTGGCAAGGGGATTTGAGGGTTTATGTTTTAATAGTGGGGAATTAAGGATTTGGATGGTTGGAGATTTGGGGATTTAGGTTAATTAGGGAAATCGACATTCTAGGGTTTGGGTGATTTAGGAAAATTTGAAAAGTAGGGAATCTAGGGTTAGGGTTATGGTTATGGTTATGGTTAAAGAATAGAGGGGTTTTAATGTAGGTGCAAGAGGGAATCAAAGGGGGAGAATAGAGATGCGCACATCCATCCATGGGCTTCACAAGTGTCGCCGTACGGTCACACGTGTGGTTCTTGGGGCTAGGGTTTGGGCTTTCAATGTTAGGGTTTAGTGGGGACGATCAAGGGGGAGAGTGGAGAAGGATTTTTGATGGGTTTTGGAGCCTAGGAAAGGAGGGAAGATGAGACCTCGAGGAAGTACCTTTGATGGAGAAGATGAATTACGGATGATAGTTGGAAGCTTCGCACTTCCATTGTTGAAGAAAGACTTCGCACCAATCCTCGTTCCAAATCACTTGGAAATGATCTTCACATTGCATGAAGATTTAAAGAGACACCGTAGAGTTTTTTTTTGAAGAATAATACAACGCTCATAAATGGTCCATAACATAAATCCAACTATCAAATAAATCCTAAAACAATCCTATGCCATCAAATGGCCTATGTGTCATCTATCGAGCCTCACAAGTGGTCACGATCACGATCTGATGGTGATGATGGTCCCTGATCACGATCCAACGGTCGAAATAATATGTCGATGAAGATCAACGGCCCGATGCTCCTCGGAACAAAACGCTCATGATGATCCAGGCCCAGTGGGCCCCATGTACAGGTCATCCAGCCATAAAGACACCGGTGCCCTCCTCACGTACACTCGAACGGATGGCACGCAGATGTCCTCATCACTTAGTTACACGATCCTTCTAACTTGGTGCCGCTCACGCTTTGAACCACATGTCGACTCGCTTTCCTGTTTCCGCTTCCTACCTGTTTATACTTGAAAGCATTTTGAAACAGACACATCCCTACTCCCGTGCCCGAATCTGTTGCTGCTTCCCTTCATTCTTTGTGCAACCGGCCAACTATAAGGGAAACCTGGTTTTTTTTTTTTGTTGCAGAAGCCTACTACAAAATCACCTTTGGTTTTATAGACATTCACCTCTGCCTCTTTTTGGCGGAACTAACAAAATGCTACTGCTATAATGGTAAACCCTCTTTCCGTTGCAACCGATGTTGGCCGAAGGTACTGAAATTGACCAAAATGCCCCTGGTTTTGGTTGACATTGCACTTGAATTAGGAGAGACCAATATTCCTTCAGAATGATTAAATGCTAATCTTCAAGGCTGATATAATCACATTAACCTGAATTTTCATTGCTAGGCATATGTTGGTTTTGGAGGATCAAAATGCCTCTACTTCTGATCAAACACAAGTACTCTTCCCAAAGGGGATCAAGTTTCCCATTGAGGGCATGTTTGGATATCACCAATTCCTTGGAAATCAATAGAAATGGAAAAGATTTTTCACTGATGTGAGAGTTTGAGATGTCTCGATAGCAAGAAATGGGAGGATTCTGCAAAGCAATCATTGCAGTTTTCCATAGTTTAGGTTCTCTGATACAAGAAATCAGGTGACCGTTGCCTTATAAATATAAGATTTCCACTTAAAAAAAAGTCTGATCTTGTTAGTGGGAATTACACAACTTTGAAGCATAAAACTTGATATCAGGAACATTCTGAAATACTGTCATTTCTGCCTCATTAAACTGATTGCTTGCAATTCAATTCACTTGTACATCCAAACAAAGCCGTGAAGTATATACTTCAGATCAATATTGGGAACATTTCAAAATACTTTTCGATGTAAGCGAATCAGCATGCCCGTTCACTAAATCATGAATCTTGTTTGGCTGGATGTGTGTATTTGTGTAATTCTTGAATCTTCCTCATGCTGCAGACTGAAATGGTCGCCAAGGCAAGAGAGGTGGTCAGTAGTTTGAGGCATGTGAATGACGACCTTTCCAAGCAAGTAGAAGGATTACAGATGAACAGATTCAGTGAAGTTGAAGAACTGGTGTATTTGCGTTGGGTCAATGCATGCTTGAGGTACGAACTCCGGAATAACCAGACACCGGCTGGTAAGACCTCTGCACGTGATCTCAGCAAGAACTTGAGCCCAAGATCTCAAGAGAAAGCCAAACGCCTGATGTTAGAGTATGCCGGATCCGAACGTGGGCAGGGGGACACTGATCTCGACAGTGTGTCCTCTCACCCATCTTCACCTGGGAGTGATGACTTTGATAATACTTCCATAGACAGTTCCTCCAGTAGGTATAGTAATATGAGTAAGAAGCCGAGTTTAATTCAGAAGCTGAAGAGGTGGGGCAAAAGCAGGGATGATTCTACAGTATCTTCACCAAGCAGGTCTTTTGGAGGAGGTTCCCCAATCAGGGCTAATAATAGTAATAGATTGTCTATGTCGAGGGGCCCGTCTATGTCGAGGGGTCCACTGGAAGCACTGATGCTAAGAAATGCAGGCGATGGTGTGGCCATAACGACGTTTGGGAAGAAAGAGGACCCAACTGAATCTCCTGACCTGCTGAATCTCCCGCGTATAAGAACACGGGTTTCTTCGAGTGATTCGCTGGACACAGTGGCATCATCATTCCAACTGATGTCTAAATCCGTCGAGGGGGTGTTGGATGACAAGTATCCTGCATACAAGGACCGGCACAAATTGGCGTTGGAGAGGGAGAAGGCAATCAAAGAGAAGGCAGAGCAAGCAAGAGTAGAGAGGTTTGGCGATGGTTCCAACCTAAATTATTCAAATTCAAAATTGAACTCTGAGTCGAGAGCTATAGCAGAAAGAGAGAAACCCGTTATATTACCGCAGAAACTTGCTCAAGTCAAGGAGAAGGTTGTTGTTAGCAATTCGCTTTCTAGTGATTCGAGCGAACAGCCCAATGACAATAAGAGCGATACCCCAATTGTGAGCAAGATGAAACTCACACACATCGAGAAGAGGGCTCCAAGGGTGCCTCGGCCACCTCCTAAGCCATTGGGTGTCAGTGCTGGCAATGCTGCAACCACTGCCAATCCTTCAAGTGGGATACCACCCCCACCTCCACGGCCTCCATTACCACCAGGTGTGCCCCCACCCCCACCTCAGCCCGGCCTTCCTGGTGGGCCACCTCGTCCACCACCCCCACCAGGAAGTCTACTAAAAGGGCCAGGTGCTGGCGAAAAAGTTCACAGGGCTCCTGAACTGGTTGAATTCTATCAGTCTTTGATGAAGCGTGAAGCAAAGAAGGAAACCCCATCCTTGACTTCGGTGACATCAAATGCAGCAGATGCTCGGAGCAACATGATTGGCGAGATTGCAAACCGATCAACATTCCTCCTAGCTGTAAGTAATGTTTATTTTGGTTCCTTTTTTTTTTCCCTTCTTCTTCTTCTTGTGATGGATTGAATGGTTTCAATCACTTTTCCATCAGAGATTCATTAACATGAACTGGCTTGGATTCAGGTGAAAGCTGATGTGGAGACGCAAGGCGATTTTGTGCAATCCTTAGCCACTGAAGTCCGGGCAGTTTCTTTCACTAACATAGAAGATCTAGTGTCATTTGTTAACTGGCTGGATGAGGAACTTTCCTTCCTGGTAAGCTCTCTGATGAACATCAGCCATTGATGTATGAATCATCTCGCAAGTGCCGTTAGAGATGGAATGACAACTTGTGGATCCTCTGTCCACATGTGTCAATGTGGCTCATGTTTGCGACTCAAGGTCATCCATGATGCTGCATCACCATGTATTTGCTGTGGCCTGATAATCAGGCCGCTCCAGTTGTGGGTTAAAAATGGACAGTTAAAAGAATGGCCAACGTCCACATTTGACGTGCACACGTCACCTCCTAATGACCTGGCAGGTCTGACTTTCAGGCCATGGAATATACATGTTCAGGTCGAATGGATGATACACATCTTCCACATTTCTGGGGATGTAATATTTGAGGTCCTCTAGTGAATACTGAGTAGTCATGGTGGGAATCCTGTGCCCCTATAGATAAGGCAAATGAGTAGGACCTCTGATTTTTTAGAGTATTAACAAAAAACACCAGAGATGCGTTGGGCTGCACTATCAAATCGAATAGCAATTTTTAGCACAATAAAGTGGAAAAGACAATACTGTAATTTCTTTTCTAGCATTCGTATTGAGGATCTGTCCTCTGAATTGCTAGCACATGTTGGTGATTGCTTCCTCATTTGAATAATTGGGAACATCTTTTTCATTTACTATTGATCGAACTGAATTTTCAGAATTTGATTCACTAGTGCATCCAAACGCAACCGCAATGCTTTTAACTATTGAGGCATTCCCAAAGTTCATTCCAAAAGCATTGTGTATGCTGTGTTTGTATGAACAGGCAGAATTGCAAACATTCAGTTTAATGATGTCCGTCTCAATTCATGATGATGGAGTAGCCACTCAATTTGCATTTATGTTCATCTCAATTCCATCAAAGTAATATGATTGCAATTCGGAAGCCAGTCACATGAGTTGGCGACTTCCACTTTTATTGGACTAATCATCGCAATTCAATTGGATAGCATATCCAAACGTACCTGTAAACACATTCATTTGAAAATTGAGCTAGAAGTCACATGCTTTTCTTGATTATCTTCTAAATCAACATATCTTAATACATCTCTTTGTTTTCTTAGGTTGATGAGCGTGCAGTCCTTAAACATTTCGATTGGCCTGAGGGAAAAGCCGATGCGTTAAGGGAGGCAGCTTTCGAATACCAAGACCTTATGAAGTTAGAGAAAAAAGTCTCATCTTTCGTTGACGATCCGAAACTCTCTTGCGAACCTGCTCTAAAGAAGATGTATTCATTGCTTGAAAAGTAAGTGAAATTCATCCAAGTGAAGATTGCATTAGTAACTAGCTAACTAATTTTATCCAAGTAACAGAAAGTCGACTGACATTCTCAATTGTTGTAGTATTCAAATCTGCAGTCTGCCTTCTTAAATTATATGTTTTGAATTTTCAGAGTGGAACAAAGTGTTTATGCACTCCTTCGAACCCGAGATATGGCTATTTCACGGTACCGGGAGTTCGGAATTCCAGTTGATTGGTTGATGGACTCTGGTGTTGTGGGAAAGGTATGCTTTATTTCTAAAACTTCACCAGGTTGACATTATATAACTGAAATGCAGACGGATCTCAAAAAATATAGTTCAAACTCTAAATTCTAGTTGCAGGGTTTGATTTGAAAAACAAAAAGTTGAACATGGTAATCAGAGTTCTGCTAAGCCCACATGCACCTCTACATGCCGCCGAATGTGCTGACTTAGCTTTTTTAGGACAGCCAAGTGATGCTTGAGGTGGGTCCCACTGTGAAGATGATGTGGTCCATATTTCTGTCAGGTGGTACATTGGATGTGGCCTGTAGGAAAATTTGTTTAAACCATTCAATTTTTTTTTGGTACACCCGTGGCCAATCTGATGATTTGACCATCCTAATTCCTGGGCCAGGTCATCTATTAGGTGGGGTCCACCGGATGCATGTCTACATGAGTTTTGCAAAGATCGGTGGATAATATTTGCATTTCTGCAGAAGTCATTGAGCTATCGTTTCTTCCAAAATGTCGAAATCTGTCCTGTTTGTTTTCTGAATTAACGATAGAAAAGAAGTTGGAATTAGAAGGATTCAGATTCCAGAGTTATCTTTTGCTCTTTCAATGCAGATCAAGCTCTCATCTGTCCAGTTGGCGAGGAAGTACATGAAGAGGGTGGCATCAGAGCTTGATGCTTTGAGCGGACCCGAGAAGGAGCCAAACAGGGAGTTTTTGGTTCTGCAAGGCGTCCGCTTCGCCTTCCGTGTTCATCAGGTAAAATGCTGCATTATTATCTTATATATCTCAAATCCAAATGGTTGGATTATTAGATAACCGAAGTTCAAAGTATCATTTCCCATTCTGTTTTTTAGCAAAAGAAAATTTCACTAATTAAAATCTAATTGGTTCGTAACTTGGCCAAATCTTCAAGCACTCTATCGGGATCTTATTTAATTTCTAAACCATCGATGCTGTGTAAATATCTCTGCCACATTAGAGTTCTTAATTTGAATTTTCAAACTGCCAAAATTAGCTCATGATCTAATTGACAGTCCACTGTCTTGGATGGGCCATAGACGACAATCACGCTGATGGATGGATCGCAACTTTAGAATCAAGTGCCTACTTTCGGACAGCCCCATAACAGTACTAAAAGAGTTCATTAATCCAATTATTCATACATATGATCTGGATGACTTTTGTGCCATGGTCCATCCAATAGGCGGTCCATCAATTGGACATTCATGATTGATGGGTATGCGTGCACTGATTTATACGCTGATTTAAAATGTCAAGCGATGGTATTAAGGATCCAATGGATTTTTATGTGTGTGATGGACCAACTGAAAAAACTAACTGAAAGTTCTTTGTGCTGTTCTGCAGTTTGCAGGAGGATTCGACACAGAGAGCATGCGTGCTTTCGAAGAGTTAAGAAGCCGTGTCCAATCGACTCAAACAGGTGAATCCGAGAAGCCCCAAGCATGAGTGGTTTCGCCTTCATCTTCTCGTATTTTTATTGAATTTTTGTTGTATATTTGCATATCTCCATGAAAATTTTAAAATGTATTTGATTTTGAATCTGTGTAGTGATCATCAGTTCACTTAAATGAGAAATACAGTGTTTATACTGAGAAATCTGTGTTGGGATTTTTGGCCTACGGAATCACATAGATCTAGATCTAGGATAACAATCCAATGGCACCAAGCACACACAAAAAAAGAGAACATATAGATTTAACTTGGAAAACCCTTTCGGGAAAAAACCACGACACAGAGCGACAGATCACCACTATGAAAGCATCAATTACAAAGAGAAAGGACTTACCCGATTCGAACAACCTCGAATCTCACCCTTGCTACACCCTTTGATAACCCTAGAACCCTTTAGAATACCTTTAGGAAGTCTTGGAATAATATTAGAATAGCCCTAGGGACCCTAATTTATAGTTTTGGCAACTTCCCTTTCGTATCCTAGTTGCGAAAGGACTTGCGTCACAAAATTTGCGAAACTCCTTTCGCATCCCAGTTGCGAAAGGACTTGCAACACGAAATCTGCGAAACTCCTTTCCGCATTCCAGTTGCGAAAGGACTCAGATTTAAGACATCTCGCAATAATCTCCACCATGTCTTCAATCTTCAACCGTGTAGCTTCTTGACCTCTTCTCTTATTTCTGCATCACATCATAGCTCAAGATCACATTGGCCAACCAGCGCCAATCACGGATCTGATAGATACCTGCTATACCGTCGGCGCGAATATCTCTGAGAAGTCGATCTCTTCTCTCTGAGAATAACTCCTAGCTACCAACCTCGCCCTGTATCTATACTGTATCCTCCTGAAGGTCCACCTGCATCCAACCGCTCACCGGCCCACTGGAAGCTCCACCCGCTCCCATATGTCGGTCTGGTACAACGAATCCATCACATCGCCCATAGTCACCTTCCACTTCTCAGCACTAGGCTCACCTAGAGCCATCAGAATAGAAGATGAGTCCTCTGTGATATTAGAGTCGTTCATGTACCACGCCGATATCCTGCGATCATGCCGTATGATTCTTCACACAGGTGGCTGCTCCACCTGCTCTGTATCCCTGTCCGCACGTCTCAGCCTTCCTGCCTTGCCCGCTCATGTGGCCATGCCCATCATGCCATACAGGTGCAGAGGTGGAATCCGCTACATCCACTGTAGCTCCACCTTTTGAAGTGCTCCCGATCAACCTGTAAACATGATCAAGTCATTGCGCTTTCATGATTACCCGTGCTCCCTTAGATACTTTAAGAGCACCATCAATACATGTGTACTTGCATCCTTTTGCCTCAAGTACACCAAGAGAAATCAGATTCTGCTTCAAATCAGGAACGTGCCTCACATCTGTCAAGGTACGCTCCACCCCATCAAACATCCTGATGTGCACCGTACCAACAGCCACAACATTACAGGCAAAGCCATTGCCCATAAACACCTGTCCACCATCGCACTCCCTATAGCTGGTGAACCAACTCCGATGAGGAGTCATGTGAAAAGATGCCCTTGTGTCTAGCATCCACTCATCCTTACGATTATCGTATGACCGTCTGAGCGAAGACATAGACAAAACATCACCATCACATCCACTCGATTCATCGGACGTGACAGTGTTAGCCTCTCTGCATGAAGCTTCAGAATCTCCCCTCTTAGATTTAGGATTTTCACAATCCCTCTTCACATGTCCTTCCTTCCCACAATTCCAGCACTTTACCTTTCCTTTGCCCTTGCCCTTGGATTTGGATCTAGAACTTGAAGAACGTGTACCTTGTTTAGAATTCCTACCCACTGTAAACAGTGCATCAGAAGATGTCTCCATGTTGCTGTCTAGCTGTCTCATAGCCTTCCCTTGAAGGGCTGAGATAACAGTGTCGACACTCAGGGTTTTATTCATGCTGCACATAGTGTCCTTGAATGACTCATAGGACGCGGGAGAGAATTCAGCAACATACATGCTTGTTCTTCATCTTTCATCACTTCCTCCATATCCAGCAATTTGCAAACCAATTTATTAAAGTTGCTGATGTGAGCCTCCAGATCTCCACCCTCTGCCATCTTGAAGTTATACCACTGCCGCTTCAAGTGTAGGCGATTTTCAGAGGATTTCTTCGCATAGACATCCTCTAACTTCGCCCATAACTTAGCCGCAGTTTTCTCCCTCATGACGTTGTAGAGAACCTCATCCATGAGACATAAACGGATCGATGATAAAGCCTTCTTATCAAGAGTATTCCAATCACCATCAGTCATAGTGGACTTCCGCTCCTCAAGAGCACCATCTTCGCCTTGTTTGATTAAGGAACTCATCATCTTGATCTTCCATAACTTAAAATTATTTTTCCCTGAGTACTTCTCAATCTCATACCTGGCGCTCGCCATTATTACTAATCCCTCAGATTCAGATCTGTGCCCCAACCGAACTCAAGCTCTGATACCACTTGTTGGGATTTTTTGGCCTGCGAAATCACACAGATCTAGATCTAGGATAGCAATCCAATGGCACCAAGCACAAAAAAAAAGAAAAAGAGAACACATAGATTTAACGTGGAAAACCCTTTCGGGAAAAAACCACGACACAAAGCGACAGATCACCACTATGAAAGCATCAATTACAAAGAGAAAGGACTTACCCGATTCGAACAACCTCGAATCTCACCCTTGCTACACCCTTTGATAACCCTAGAACCCTTTAGAATACCTTTAGGAAGTCTTGGAATAATATTAGAATAGCCCTATGGACCCTAATTTATAGTTTTGGCAACTTCCCTTTCGTATCCCAGTTGCGAAAGGACTTGCATCACAAAATTTGTGAAACTCCTTTCGCATCCCAGTTGCGAAAGGACTTACGACATGAAATCTGCGAAACTCCTTTCCACATCTCAGTTGCGAAAGGACTCAGATTTAAGACATCTCGCAACAATCTGTACATGTGGGCCATGATTTATATCTTTTTGACTCATCGTTGTTGAATGTGGACCTTAGCCTTTTCTTAACCGTTCATTTGTAGGGCGTTGATAAAGGTTTAGGATTTGTCCAATCTGGGATAGTTTTGACACATCCTTCAATCCAGTGGGGCCCATCAGATCAGTTGTCTGGGACACCAAATGATTGAACCTAAATGCAAGGAATCCTGCTGTCTGGATGAGACGGTGAAGTTGATGGATGGATTGGATGTCACACAAACGTCATTGTAATCTAAAAAAGAAAGGGTGTTGCTTGCTCTTCTTATAAGAGTTGTGTTAAAATAGTGATATCAAAATTACTATTAAGTTTAGCCATACTTTTAGTACATATAACTCACGTTTCACATAAGTAAACAAAGCCTAAGTGTTTGTGGACGGTTAAAAAGATATTTTTGATATTTCACTCATAAAAATATAACTTTAGTTAAGTTGTATAGGAAATATTAGAGTTACAAATTTTGGAGAAATTCTAAATTCAAATTCAAGATTATAAGATTTTTCAAGAGTCGCTCTAAGGTTTTCTTCTCCAGTTGTCGAAGATGAAAAGATTCCAACTAGCAAAGGAAGAGTCCAACTACAAAAGTTTTTTAGCAAAATCTCCTACAGCTGTTGCACAAAATAATAAGAGGCTTATGAGATCTTTCCTATACACATGATCTGATATAGTTGGTTATGCTTATATGGAAAATTAAGGAGACAAATATGACCAACCAACTAAATCTTTCACGATGTCGAAGACTACGCGTAGTCACCGCCTCTTCAAATATATAAAATACAAACATGATGAAGAACTTTAGACCCTCACCAACACACACACAACCTTAAATGGCCCCCATTTCAGAAAAGATTGATAAGTTGGGCGTTCCGTAACAATACCCAAATCAAAAGTTATGATCAATTTACAGTCCGCCTTCTTTTAGTCTAACCGTGCTAGGAGCCTAGAAATGTATCGATGTCACGTCCTACATCAGCTGATAAAATAGATGAGCAGTGGGATATACCATAAATACATCAAAGGTGGTCCCCACGGTGAGAAACACGCTGTGTTTCGTGAGGCCGGGCCGCACCTAATCAGTTACCGTATGCATATGGCTTTTGCCTTTTCCTCTGCCGCTACGGTAGGTCGTAGGGCAATGCAAGTTCAGCTGGTGCATCGCATAATTTCAGGACGTGTCACAAAAATAACAATTCCACCCCGTCCATTGGATTGGTCATCTGATTTTAGGAATGGGGTGAAAAATGGAGCTGATACAAAGCTCAAGTGGGCTAAACGAAACTCCCACCATTGAAACATTCGTCACGTCACATGATATTTATGATAAATAAACTCCGTCCATCTGTTTTCCCTTCTCATTTTAGGATATGGAATAAAAAATTAAGCAGAATCAAACCTCAAGCGAGCTACGCGACAGGAAACAGTGGGATTTTTTTTTTTTTTTTTTTGTTAGCTTGTTAGTACGCACTGTTAGTTCACACTTCACTATTAGCAATCAATACCAAGACCTCAGTGTTGAAACGGGGTATCTTTCACTCAGTCTACCACTTTGAGCTATGGATCTAGGTGTCAGGAAACAGTGGGATTGAGCACCCACTGTCCAAACATATTGGGGTTTCGTGGGGTCCATTTTGAGTTTCAGTGCTGCGTCGTTGGAAAAACGAATGGACTGGGTGGATTTCTCACAAAATCAAGGTAAACTCATGTACCGTTTGAGTTAGGTTAGCAATGGCAACCAACATGAGCAGGAGGTTTGGTGGATATTTTAGTGGCGAGGGTTGATCGACCGTATGCAGGACCCACCATGACGTTTGTGACAAATCCACTCCGGTTCATCCATTCTTCCAACCTTATTCTAGGGCATGGCCCAAAAATGAGGCCAATCTAAAGCTCAAGTCGGCGAAACGAGCATGAAAAAGTGGGAATTGAACGTGATAAATCCACTTTGTCCATCTGTTTTTCCATATCATTTTTTGGCAAGGGCCCTGAAGTGAGGCTGATACTACGCTCTAGTGGGCCATATGATAGGAAAGAATGGGATGGAACTTCCACCGTTGAAAAATACTAGGGCCATGTGGGCTTACTATGATTGTGGATCTGACTCATTTTTATGCCTATGCAATAAAATGATGCGGAACAAAATATGATAAACATGATAGATTTCTGAAAATCATCAAAGCGACCCCACATATGGTCTAGGTTAGGCTACCATGGCAATTAACGTCAATTAATGCTCCACTCATAGGTTTCATGAACATTTAAATCCAGAAGGGAGTGTTGCCCGACTTAGGTGGGGGCACATTATATTTGCGATGAATCTACTTAGTCCGTCTGCTTTACCACGTCATTTTAGGTAGGGCTGTACATGGAGCCCAGTCGAGTCGAGGTGGGCAAAGCTTAGCTTGACTCATCCGTGCTCTCCTCGAGTTTGAGCTCGAGCTCGAGCTTACCACTGGAGCTTGACTTGTTTTCCAAAAATTTCGAGTCGAGCTTACCTCGAGTCAAGTCGAGTTGTGCCGGCTCCCAACTCGACCCAACTTGCATCCGACTCAACCAAACAACTTTACCCAATCGACACCCGACTCAACCTAGCCATCCGACCCAATTGACCCAACCCGCACCGACCCAACTCCCAAATCAAATATTTAATTAACAATATACATTTAAAATATTTATTTTTTTATTTTTAAATATAATATATATTCGAGCCGAGCTGAGCTCAAGCTCGAGCTTCAAGCTAAGCTGAGTTCGAGCCGACTCGAGTTAAGATCCATTATGACCGAACTCGGCTTGTTTTCAAAACAAGCTAGCTTGGCTAGTGTACAGCCCTAATTTTAGGTCACCAGAGATCAAAGATAATTCCAACCAAAAACTCAAGTGGGCCAAAATGACAGGAAATCACAGGGAATACACGCAAGATGTTTGTGACAATCCAAGCCATCCATCAGTTTCTCCCCATCATTTTATAATGGAGGCCGATGCCAAGCTCCAGTGGGCGAAACGACTAGAAACAGTGGGGATTGAATCCCTACCGTAGAAACTTCTTGGGGTCATCGTGGGCCTACGCTGAACTTTGGATCTGCCTCATTTTGTGGCGTGTACTCTAAAATATGCGGAAAAAACGGATGAATGGGGTGGATTTCTCACAAACAACAAGGTAAGCCCCATGCACTATCGAAAGTTAGGTGGTACGCAGATTATTTCAATGTAACGGTGAGATTGCTAAGTGCATTAAAGTGACGGCAGTCGGGTCAATATCAAAACCTATCCGTTCACGTACTTAACAACATATGTTTTAATGTCTAACTGTTATAACCATAAGCGGGTTTTGAGAAATAGTTTAAACGCAGGAGGTTTTCGTTACATAGCCGAAAAGGTAGGCGGCTACAGGGGAAAATCCTTACAAAATTTCTTAGGACGTGACCGGGTATTAGGCCCATTACCACTGACCGTACTATTCTATATCAATGTGATTTTACCACAGTTTACTAAATTGTGGCAGATCATCAACAGTGCACAGGCCTCATACATTCAGCCAATCCAATGTTGGGTCCCATCGAATTATAATAATCAGATGATCTGATACCATAGATGCAGACGCAGATGATACAAATGCACATGATCTTCGGTCATGCACCATCGACTATTGGGCCCATGGGGTGGAGGTTGTGCGGTGTAGATTGGCCCGATTCGCATAGACGTATGATCATGCATGAGATGGAGACCACGTTCACTTGTTGGACTCAAACGCCTATCAGATTGATGGTCCAGATCATCGAACCATGGGGCCTTTCATTGACCTAGGGTTCAAAGGAACACCTGTTGTAGAAAGAGTATGCAACACGCGAGCTCTGTGGGCCCACCGTGACGCCTTTGTGAAATCCACTCCATCCGTTTGTTACACCACGTCATGCTCACCGTGCATGAAATAGTCAGCTCGATACATGACTCAGATGGGCCACATGGCACAAGAACAATGTAAAATAACGCGTGTGGTCCACCTGAGCTTTCGATCAGGCTTATTTTTGGGAAATCTCTTCATACTGGTGGGGCTCACCTGATGAACGGGTCTGATGGCATTTAAAAAACATGGTGGGGTCACCACTCACCTGAATCGAGACAGAGGCCAAACGTAAGCTGCTTGAAGTGACACCCATTAGATAATCCGTCAGTTCCCCGAACTGAATATTTAAAAGTTCTGTTTGCACCATTGATTTGAAATCCAGCGATCAGATGGCTAGGATCATCCAATCCATGCATGTTTTAAACCATGAGCCATTCACAAGGGGTATTTAGATGGACGGATCTGATTGATACATCATTATGCGACGTGTCGCATTACTTTTTCCGATTGATACAGTATAATCTCGTATTTGGACACGGGAGAAGGAAAAATCTTTGATACTCTGGCAGAGTGTAATAAATGATACGCAGGCACTTAGAATTGCATATATGGCACAAAAATAATGCAGATTAAACTGTGCATATCATGTGTAACAGTTTAAACGTGTCATTAAATAAAAATTTACGCTTAATTTATTACCTGACTATCAGATTGGTGGCCATTTATTGGACGGTTATAAACGAGATATATCCAGTGGTTTCATTTCAAGAAAAAAATGTCCAATAATCAGAGGTCAGGATTATTCAACTATTATGAGTCTCGGACGTTCCACAATTTGTTCTAACTCAAGCTAATATGTGACACGTGTACCATTCTAAATGCCCGCGTATCAAGCGTCACAGGCTCACAGGCAGGCAGAGTATCAAATAACTACCCCATAAAGAAGAAATATGGGTGGAATTATATCCTTCGTTTTTCAGTCGGTTTCAAGTGGGCCCAAGGTTCAGTTAACCGTTGATCTCATGGGCTCAAGCATCATGGACCACGCACCAGAATTCGCTGCGATTAGAAGATCTCAGCCGTTCAATCTCTGGCTAATATTGTGGAGGGCTAGAAGGTACTTAACAATTAAAAAATAGCATAGTATTGATTTTTTTGTATTGGATAGGAAAGGAAGAAAAACTACGGTCGAAAAAAATTCCTCCAAAACTGGAAAAACAAGTTTTACCCTGCGATCAGTCGCGCTGGACCAGAAAGATACGTCCGTCTTCCTTTACCTGACACGTATCAGGTGGATCCAGACCTTCGAAGCACTGGTTATATTGCAGTTAGTAGAACATGATACCAAACATCGATCCTAACCATCCGTTTTTCCTGTTGAATCTATCTTCATTATCACTTTAAACATCCACCATCGATGGAAAAGAAACATATTATGAACGGTAGGGATCTAATTTCAGATCTTCCACGTGTAAGATATCTGGCGACGAACGTCCTTCCTTAATGCACCGCGCCGGAGTCAGAAGCTTCACGCCACCCTCGATTAATTCCCGCCCTTCTGTCCCAAACCTACCGGAAAAGAGAACGTGCTCGGCAACGGGCTGCGATGTGGCGATCTCGGCGGGAATTCCGGCAGACGTTTCCCATCGCCATCGTAGTAAATCACCCCAGAGAAATTCAACGGCTGGCACTTCTCGCCCATCAAGATCTCCCTCTGCCACAAGCCGTCGGCTTCGGCTGGAGACTCCTCGGCGATTCTTTTCTTGTTGATAAGAGGGAGAGCCTTGTTGCTGAGAGTCATCAGCAGCTGCTTCGGCGATGCGAAAGGAAACCTCGGCGCGATTCTCGAATTACTCGTCTCGCTGCCACTGCCGCTACCCCCGCCGAGCTTTCTAGTGACTCGAGTCGCGTGCTTGGCGCAGAGCGCGACGAGAGCAGATACGGCAACGAATAAGCCGATCGCCATCGGCGCGGCTTGGAGCGTGGCGTGGCTCGTTGGGAATAACCTGCCCATCGTCTCTTTCTTCTGCGGATCCTGAAATGAGAGAGTTCTGAGAATGCGGTTTGCAAATCGGGTGGAGAGGAGAGGTGTATACATAGACGTCGGATGACTGGCCGTAGCCGGTGGTGTTTTATGGTGACCGCCAACTGCCGTTTGTTTTGTTAGGAACGCTGGGTTTGGGAGTCGCCTGTCTTACCACTCGAATTGGTGGTCTTACACGTCATCGCTGTAAGTTGTAGTGCTCCTACTTGCATCTGTCACATAGAAAGTTCGATCCATCGATCTGAACTGTCTCTTAAGTACATAGCACATTTGATGGGCCACTATGCAAAAATCACACTGGTAAAATGATCAAATCCTTCTCTGATTTGTTATTTTACAGCCCTCTATTTTCCAATCCATGGATTGGATGGTCAGGATTGCCTAACAAAAGATATTTAGAATCATTAAGTAATCTATGATGGGGCCAAACAAATAGATTGATCGAATTGTTGATTGGACCAAATTTTTGTCTGGGTGATCTTGACCGTCCATATTAAAGGTTAATGGTCAAATGTCATGATTGATGATTGGTGTGATTTTTTCACGGTAGTCCATTAAATATTAGACCGAGCCTAATGGAGAGTGTAGGTCAATCGATTAGATTGTCCAAGTGTCCCAGTGCATCTAAGATCACTATAACTCATGGTGAGAACATTAGTGCATATGTGTTATCATACTATGAATGTATATGGATTCAATTTCAAATGTAATGTAGGCCCTTTTGTTATCTAGCTTAGGATTATATTTTAAAGTAGTCTTATTTTATATTTTTAATTACATATTATTTTTATAAGTTAATATGGTAAAATCATACCCGTATATTTCTAGAATCTTCCATGGGCCCACTTTTAAATGCTTTTCCTGCTATTTATTAGATGGTTAAAGATCATTGCATCAAAATTGATGTTTTTTGGGAGGGATTGATGATTATAGGTAGAGCCACAAGGTGGATAATACAAATTAATGTTTGGTCGAAATTGGAAATGAATGGTAGGATTAGGTTAATATTCAAGATCAATGATTTTATTAGGATAGTATTGAAGACCAACGGTTTGAATTGACCAATATTCATAATGTGGTTTTATTGGGTTAAAATTAAAGATGAATTTTGTAATTGAGTAAAAGTGATGAATAGTTGTCTGATTTTGTCAATATTAAACTTGAACAGTCTCATTGTATTGATTTGAGTGACATTAAGATCAATAGTATGTAATTTGGCTGAAGTTGAAGATATATGGTCTGACTAAACAAATTTCGAAGGTCAATTGTGTGATTGGGCTGAAAACTAATTAAATTGAACATTTTGATTGTGTTGAAATTTAAGATCAACTGCTCAATTGAGTTGCTAGGAAGATTAATTGCTAAAGTAGACAAATATCAAAGATGAATGATTTGATTGAAAAAATTGGAGATGAATGGTCCAATTTGGTTGATATTGAAGATTGTTGGACCAACTAGACCAATAATAAAGGTGAGGGGCAGGATTGGGTAATAATGAATATGAACAGCTTGATTGGATTGATGTCAAAGCCAGATAGTTGAACTCGAACAACACCAAATATCAATGGTCTAATTAAACCAAAATCGAAAAATAATAGAACAATGGACAAACATCAAAGATCAATGTTTGGCAAAAAAATGGAAATGAATGGTCCAATCAGACTAATATTTATGATCAATTGTTCAATTGAGTCGATATTGAAGATCAACAATCAGAATGAACTGACACAAAAAAATAATCGGTTTAGTTGAACCAAAATCAGAGATGAATGGTCTAATTGGCCCAAGGTTGATAATCAATATTTCAATTGAACTAACAAGGCTGATGGATGGTCTAATGGAGCCGATGTTAAAGTTGTTTGGTCTGATTAAAATGATATTAGTATCAATTGGCAGCTTAGGCTAAATTGAAGATCAACTTCCCAATTGGACCTATATCGAACCATTCATAATCTCGATCCAAGCATACCAGTAGATCTTCAATATCTATTGAATCAGACGATTAATCTTCAATATTAAATTAGACTATTTGTCTCAAATTTTGGTAAATTTAGACCATTCATCTTCGATATTGATCCAATCATATTGTTGCTCTTCAAATTAGCCTGATCAGACCATTAATCTTTAATGTCCCACCAATCATACCATTCATTGTCAATTGGACAATTCACTTTTATTATAATTCAAATTATACGGTTCATCTTCAACATCAGCCAAGTCAGACCACCGATCTTCCAAATTAGACCGTTAATTTTATTTATCAATATGTTGGAACATTGATCTTGAATTTTGACCTAATGGGACCATTCATCTCCAGTATCATTCTAATTGAATTATTTGGCTTTGACATCGATTAAATTAGGTTGTTTATCTTAAATATCCATCCAACCGAATCATTAATTTCCAATATTGGCCCAATTACACTATTCATCTAGCACTTCAATCTATTCATATTGTCTATCCTCAATTTTGGCTTATTCTTGACCATTCAACTTTAATATTGGCTCAGCTCAATCAAACCTTTGATCTTCAATATCGGTTCAATTGGACATTCATTTTTAATTTTAGCTCAATCATACACTATCTTTAGGACTATACATGAACTGAGTTAGCTCGCTTGAGTTGACGCAAAAAAGCTCGATTTGACTCTGTTCAAAACTAAGTTTGAGCCGAGTCGAGTTGATATTTTGAGCTCGAAAAAAATTTCAAACTGAGTTTGAGTTTGCCCGAGCTCAATTCAACTGGGATCGAACCCAACTCGAATCGAACTCACATCGAACTAGTTTGATGACTCGATTACTTTGATATTGATGTTGCCCACCAAGTGTTTGATGAAATGACTTAACGAAGTGTGGCCGGTGGCAAGGAAGGTATGTATATGAAACAAATACCCTTTTTTCTTGATTTTTATGTTGCTTAAAAGGTGTTTTATGAAATACTTGTAAAACCACTGCTGTTGTTTTGCATACAGTGAGATTTTGAAGGTGCAGTTCATGCGTTTGTAGAAATGCTGCACAGGTGAATTCGACTCGATCTTGGCTCGAACTCAGCTCAAACTGCCCTGAGTTGCTGATTGAACCGAGCCGAGCTGGCCAGTTAGGCTTGAGGACTGAGTCGAGCCGAGTTCGATCTGAGGTCAACAAGTGGCCAAGCCGAGTCGAATTATGCCCAGCTTGACTCGGTTCAACTCATGTACACCTCTAACTATCTTTGATATTGTTCTGATTTCATCCCAACTTTAATTGTCAATCCCTCCTAGAAGTTGCTAGAAACGATAGTCCAAACCATCTAGTCGTAGATAAGATAATAACAATACATATTGATTATAATAGAGGTCCAATCGTATACATGTTGTGGGGTGCACTGGGTGAGGATGTAGGATATAGGAGGATGTAGGATATAGGAGAAGAGAGAGATGAGGACGGGAAAGATATGAGACCCAAAGAAAGAGAATAACATGTACACTAAAGTATAATTCTAATTAGGTATCTAAAAATTAAAAAAATGTATCATTATAAATGCATCATAACTCAAGATTGAACTTATAATAAGTGTTCCAAATGCCTGCATTATGCTATAATTCATTACTCTTATAGTTATAATTAGATCCACAATAAGCTATCCAAACAGCCCAAAATTGCAAAACCCGGAATGATATCTTTGGTTGGCATGGATGTCCAGTTGATACCATAGTTTAAAAATTAGAATACTCGACTCAACTTAAATCCAAACCAGTCAGGTTGACTCGAATACTCAACTCAACTCGACTCGGCTTGGTATATAGGATTAAACTAGAATTAATATTTCGCTAATAATAAATACTTAAAATAGTATGGATATAAAAATAGGCAAACAAAATTACAAAAGAACCGTGTATCTTGCTAATAAGTAATAAGTTCTATGATCTCGTTTGTCAGACGGTTAACTCACTGAGTTTCTAGTCGACTCGGTGAGTGATTTATATCAGAAGGTGAAGGTTTTTATATACGTGGAGAGAACAAAATGTGGAATTCGATAGTGGATTCGCATGCGAGATTGAAATACACACGTGTTAACTCAAAGGTAGATTCCATGAACTAACCCTGGCTTCTAACCAATGAAAACTGCCACGTGTCAGTTTCCAAGACCATTTAGATGTCCAACTTGGCTTGGAACACTCACCCACCATGAAATCCTAATCAGGAGTCTGATTTGACTTTGTTTAAAAATGGGGAAGATCTCAGGGGAATGGATTAGGTGAGACCCCGACCTCACCAAGATGGTCGGGCCCTTACCGTGGGGCCCACCTTGATGTATCTATTCTGTATCCATACCGTCCATCCGTTTTTTCAGATCATTTTAGGGCATGATATCAAAAATGAAGAGGATCCAAATCTCAGGTGGACCATACTCTAGGAAAATGTGGTGATTAAATGCCCTACCATTAAAGACTTCTTAGGCCGTACCTTAATGTTTGATAGTGTTTATTTGCCATCCAATCCGTTGATAAGGTCACATAAGCCTGGATGAAGGGAAAAGCAAAATATCAGCTTGATCCAAAACTTTTGTGGCCCATTAATACTCAACCACCACTGTTTCCTAGAGTATGGTCCACCTGAGATTTGGATCTTCTTAACTTTTGGGATTTATGCCCTAAAATGATCTGTCAAAACGGATGGACGGCTTGGATACAGAGTAGATACATGAAGGCGGACCCCACAGTAAAGGCTGCACTGTCTTGGGTATGGCCAAGGTCCCACCTAATCCACTTCCAAGGTCTCATGGCTGACATCAAAAGAAAGTGCGCAGACCAAACCCTCTAATTTTATTGTTTTTTTCTAACCTGAGTTGAAGTGGTTGGTGTCAATGCAAGGAGTTTGAGGTGGGCGTGCAAAGACAAGACCTTTGGCTGCATACGGCATTTTAATATTTAAGTTTGTGTTGACCAAAGTTGCAACTTGGGTGCTTGGTGTCTCTCTTGGGCCCACCATTTTTTGGACTAAGTCCACTATCTATTTATCATGCTTATCCTTGCTATTTTGTCCAAAAAACAAATGCTTGTCTGACACAACTTCATCAGTGCTGGCACTTGTCTGGCTCAGACCGGGTTGGGTTGGCCAGACTTTGACCCATTTGGTAAAAGAGTAAAAAATTCTAGCCCAAACCCATCCAATGACCTATTATTCCAAACGACTTCAAAGAGTCAAGAATTTAAGCCCAACCATTGTAACTGGGTCTAGCTCGACTGGTCCACCACGACCTACTACAACACAACTTAGGTTTAAGAATGGAACATAAAGCTAAGGTTAAATGCAACTTGAGCCAATCAATGGGTACATACATGTATTTAATTGTTTTGAATTTTGGGTTGGGTTGGGTCATCTGGGCTAACCCACTAATGACCGGTAGGGGCATGTTGGGTCAAGTAGGGTTCGAACCAAGCCTGACCCATTTATTTAAATTGTTCATATTTTTAGCCCAAGTTCTACTGGCTACCCATTTAGCTTTGAGCCGAACATGCCTCAAAACTGGGTCAGGCCTAGGGCTGTTAACCATCCCCTTTGGGTCAGGTCATATAGTCTCGTGCTTAAGCTAACTGAGTTTGGGTTTTGCAGGGTAGAGTCTAGTTCTTGTAGACCCAGACCCAGATCCACTCAGGTTTTGAGTACCTGGTACGTACCATTAGGTCTTTGGATTTAGGTTTCAAGATGAATATGAGACAGATAAAGAGTATTTGTATGATTGGGCCCACCTGATGGATATATTAGATATCATGCATATATACACCCCTTTCATATGTGAATGGCATTCAAAGATGCTTTTTTACGTGTGTGCCTTAGGAAATATTATTTCATTTGACAAAACGATCAAATATATGTTAAAAATATATAATTTTATTATTAAAACTAACTAAACCCAACTGCGATGCAAAACTAGACCTAACTTTAACTGGGTCTACATGTGTTGATGTAAAAATCTGGTTCACCCTTGTCGAGCTCCGAACACTCGATCCAAGCCCTGTAAGCTTGTACAGGAGAAGGACAAAGGAGACCCTAGCTAGAGCAGAGGACCCTCCGATGCCAAAGTTAGCTAGGAATCTGGGTCTAAGTAGTGTAATTGGGGCTTAGGGTGTGAGATTTTGTGTACCTGTTTCCGTTGTTATGTCCTCTATTTATACATTCAGATTGAAGTGAATGTGCCTGCCAATCTCGGCACGATCTCTGCCATCAAGCGGGAGCTACGCGTGCGTTGATGTCGGCCGTTACCCTGAGATCGTGCACCAGACGACTTTCTAGACATGCGTTATTAGAGTTAATCCTTCAGCGTAATCTTTGGCCACGTTTTCATCCGAGCCAAGCCTTGTTCACGACCATCCAAGCTCATGAGCGAGCTGATCCTGGCCGGGGCCGACAAGTCGGATGTGTAATGGCTTCTTCCGGGCTTCAGGTCAGTGTCAAGGCTATATAAAAGAGCTTGGAATTGAGTCAGTTCGGATGTACTATTATCCGTCCAAGGCTTTGCTCGTCGACCTCTGTTAGGTTCGGCTCAGATTTTCCCATAACATGTACCTAACATGAAACCAAGTAACCCGAATATTTAATTGGGTCAAAATTTTAGACCTGACTACCCGACCTACTTTCCTAAGGTGTCCAACAAATGGGACCGAACCTGTTAAAATCTGGTCGGATCCATCGGATACCTGCGGGTCCCCGAACCCATTAACAGCTCTAGTCGGCCAGTTGACCTCCGAGCCGACATCTTATACCAAGCTTTGCAGTGGATCCGACCTATCCATTGTATAAGTGGACCATGAACATGGTACATGGATAATGCGCATGACATATTGGATGATGTCATGAAAAATGAAAGCAATTCATGCATGGAAGCATGCTTCTTCATTATACATTGATGATGTAATGCATATGAAAACTATCTTATTGGGTTGTACAGTTCAGTTTTTGAGTCTTTACAAGTGGGGCCCATGACTCATTGATTCTGATCCAACCGTTGGTTTCGTGGGCCTCACTGAGGATTGCCCATGCACCGAAAATCTCCCAGGTGGAAATTCCTAATAAGCCTTCAATACGTGGCCGAATAACAGCCGGCTAAAGAACACGTTCACCAACCGTTCATATATTCATCCTAAAAGTACCGAATTTTTTATTGCTGGGATCTTAAACATGGGAGATTTTTGTTGTATGGGCCATCCACAATCAGTCCCATCATATAAACGTTTTGGATCACCGGACCAAGTGAGTCCCACCACAAACTGTACAAACCTGATCTGGTCAACTTGAGTTGACTTGGCTGAGTCAACTCGAGTTTTAAAACAATGACTAGCCTAGTTGTTTTAACCATCATGGTGATGGGGGATGATGCCATGGCCATGTGTGGTCAACTCATTCAGGTGTGGCCTTTGATGTCTCCCAAATCCTCATAAATGGCATCTTACTAGGACAGCAGTTACTTGATATAATCTGGCAGAGCATGACCATCCATACTCATGCAGATCGCTACTAAACACGTGTTATGCGTGACTCAGATCAAACCATCCAAAGCGTAGAGCTCGTGGATTGTTGATGAACCAACGGTCCAACCGGATGGACATAAGTGTACGACTGGTGCCATCAAATGGGCTGTGAAAATGTCAATATCTCATTCATCCATAGTTGGCCCATGGTTTGTATGGTCAGGATCAATGTGAATATATGCCATGTGCACCTCAGCTGCTGGAATGAGTAGGATGGTCATGATCTTGCCAGACTATTATTAGTTTTCATATATACATATGTTGGTTTATTTATTTTTACAGGCATGGGTAACCTAATTGGGTTTAGGTATGAATTTTATTTATTTATTTATTATTATTATTATTAATTCTTTACTGGCATGGGTGACCTTGATTATGATACCATAATAGAAATAAGGATGACATGGTGGAAGGCTTGTGATGTATTTCCATTATGAGAAAACTGTAATAAATACAAGGCAAGCTTGTGATGTATTTCCATTTAAAAAACTATAATAAATACTACACCAGCTATCTAAGAAGACACGTATGTATTCATTGGTACCTTTATCTTGTAGTATGTACTTGTACTCCTAACACTCCGAAGCCAATGTAGTACATGATTCTCTCTCTGTGTTAATTTGTAAGGCTTCATTAGGTGGGTCATGTGATTAGTGATTTGGATGATCTAACCGTTGGATATTTAAATTGAGCATGCTGATGGCCCCAATAGTACATGTAATAGATATAAAAAGGGGCACATCCAAAATGTAAGCATTTCGACAAGGAATTCAAGTAGGCAAGTCCAAAGATTTGTAATGTGATATTTCTAAATTAACCTAAGTTTGTGTGTGTGTGTGTCTATATATATATATATAATATATATATATATATATAATATATATATATATATATATATATATATATATATGTGGTTAGCTTGTTAGTACACAACCAAGACCTCAACGTTGAAACGAAGTATTTTCATGAGTCTATCACTTGAGCTATTGATTAGGGTGTAACCTAAGTTTATATTTGTTGATGATAAGAAGGATTCACCAATCTAAGGGTAAGACACTTGTATTCTAAAATATTTATGATGCAACCATCAACCGTCCAAATCTTAAATAAATAAATAAATAAAAACTATGTGCTCCTCTCTATTCAAACTCTTTGTGAGCAGTGCATAAACATGCTTAAAAAAAGTGAACATTTTCAAATAATCTTTATGATCAATTGCTGACAATCAACTTCTCCAGTAGATTCATGTTTACGTTGAAATTAAGCAGTTAAAATTGTTTTAAACTAACTGTATTTTTTTAAAGCATACTAAGTAATTCAGCATGCAATCCGCGTATGGTTATGAGTGCAGTTGATATTAGTAGACATGACCAGCTCCATGAGTAAAGCTTTATTAGAACTCTCTCATATTCGTAGGTAGCCTAACGTAAATACCTTGACATTGGTGCGACTAGGTTAAGTCAATTAGCCCCAATGAAGGCTATTAAAAACTAACATGTCTCTTTAAAAGGTAATTTTTGTATTATATATAGATTATCTTATTTTAGTTGGGGTAGGCATTTTTAATTTACTCAAACGTTGTTATCCTGCTCCATTAACAATCCCACACGGAAAATATACATGGAAGCTGCTCTGAATCTGATGCCTCTCGGGGGATGGGAGTTGCGTGTATCCGCATCTTCCATCGTGCAACCTTGGCATTCATCGGTGACATCTGGACCACACATTCAACATGTTTACGTTGAAATTAAGCAGTTAAAATTGTTTTAAACTAACTGTACATTTTAAAGCATACTAACTAACTCAAAATGCAATATCCGTGTATGGTTATGAGTGCAGTTGATATTAGTAGACATAACCAGCTCCATGAGTAAAGCTTTATTGGAACTCTCTCATATTCGTAGGCAGCCTAACGTAAATACCTTGACATTGGTGCGACTTGGTCAAGTCAATTAGCCCCCAACGAAGGCCACTAAAAGCTAATATGTCTCTTTAAAAGGTAATTTTTGTATTATAGACGCTTACGAAATGCTATCTTAGGTTATCTTATTTTAGTTGGCGTAGGCATTTTTAATTTACTGAAACGTTGTTATCCTGCTCCATTAACTATCCCACGGAAGATAAACATGGTAGCTGCTCTGAATCTGATGCCTCTCGGGGGATGAGAGTTGCCGTGCACCCGCATCTTCCATCGTGCAACCTCGGCATTCATCGGTGACATCTGGACCATACATTCAACATGTTTGATGATGAATTGGGTGCTAACAAAGAATCATACTTTGATCGGACTTCACGTAGTTTTAATGGTTAGTGGATAGATGGATGCTAAAATGAATGGCTCAAGTTGGATGGATAAAAAGATAATTCATTAGATGGTTAGAATTGTCCTATTGAGGCAATTCTTGGATAGTGTCCAATCAAAGGTGGGTCCAATGGATGAGTGGCCCAGATTTCATCAACATGTCAAGTATGTGAAAGAGGTTGGGGAGACGTGCATGGAGGGTTGTTGGATGACATTTTATTGTAGAAGTGTATTAATGGTTCGGTTCCTTACCCAACTCATCTATGAAAGGGCAGAAGATGGAATCCTCGTCAGCGTTTGAAGGTTACTAGGAAAAGACGCACAACCCATGACACTTGGGCATGCTCTCTGCATAGGGGCCTTTGACGTCCCGACATCGAATTGCAGGCTTGAAACCTCCTTTTCAAGAAACCCTTTTTCATAAGAACATCCAAAAGGGTTTTTGACTATTGTACCTCAAGTGCAAATTATATAACCTTCACTTTTAGAGCTAATCTCCACTGTTTTTGGGTTTTAAGGCTAGGGTGAGCCTTGTGCGAATTGTCCGACACGTACTCGGTTAGACCCTATTCAGTTTGATATCTGGATTCACCCCCAACTCTGGTGAGTTGGGCCAATTTTTTCACCCCCAACTTGTTGCGTAGCACACCAACAACGCAGTGAGCCTAGATCCAATCTAAGGCCTCACCCACAAACGATAGACAGGAAGAAATATAAACTATAAATAGATCAAAGCAATCCAAAACAAACCACAAGACAAGATATACGTGGAAAAACCCCAAACTAGGGTAAAAAATCACAGATGCAAAATTCACTATGAAGAGAAACGAAGATTACAAGGCAATATACTAACCTCTCTCTGGAAGTACAGAGAAAATCCCTTGCCCACACCTTAGAATAATTTCCTAGAATTCACCTTAACCTAGAATAGCCCTAGGGACCCCAATTTATAGTTTTGGCAAATTCCCTTTCCGCATCCCAGTTGCGAAAGGACTTGTGACACGAAATCCGCAAAACTCCTTTCGCATCCCAGTTGTGAAAGGACTTGCGACATGAAATCCGCGAAACTCCTTTCGCATCCCAGTTGCGAAAGGACTTGCGACACGAAATCCGCGTAACCTCGACTGGTCGTGGCGTGGGTGGGCCCCAGATGTGGCTCCACTTCTCAACAATCTCCCACTTGGAGACACATCTCAATAAACCTTTGTCTTCTTCATCCGGAGTGCACCACCTCCCCGTCTTCAAGCCTGAAGATCAATCAAAGCTGAACAGAGCTTCAGCTTCTCCCTTGTGACCGCCTTGGTCAGCATATCCGCAAGATTCTCACTTGTATGAATCTTCTCCAGAGCAATCGATCCATCTTCCAGTAACGAACGTATGAAGTGATATCTGATGGCAATATGCTTGGTCCTTGAATGAAAGGCCGAATTCTTAGCCAAGTGTATTGCACTCTGACTGTCACTGTACAGCTTGCAATCTGCTTGCTTCTTACCCAACTCTTCCATAAAACCTTGCATCCACACCATCTCCTTGCATGCTTCTATAGCCGCAACATATTCTGCTTCTGTCGTACTGATAGATACTATCTTTTGTAACTGAGAGACCCAACTGACTGCAGCACTACCCAGAGTAAAAACATAACCTGTAGTGCTTCTTCTGCTGTCGATATCTCCTGCCAAATCTGAATCCACGTAGCCTTGTAACTTGATTTCCGATCCACCATAACACAGCCCTACGTCCTTAGTACCTACCAAGTACCTAAGGATCCACTTCACAACTTCCCAATGTTCCTTCCCGGGGTTGTTCATGAACCTGCTAACAACTCCCATTGCTTGAGCAATGTCTGGCATCGTGCTCACCATAACATACATGAGACTCCCAATAGCTGATGCGTATGGGACTTTAGCCATGTAGTCCTGTTCCTCCTGCGTCTTTGCACCTTGCTCCTTAGATAGCTTGAAGTGGTTGGCTAATGGAGTGCTAACCGGCTTAGCACCTCTCATATTGAATCGATCAAGTACCTTGGCTATGTACTCTGCCTGTGATAAAACTAATTTCTTGTTTTCCCTGTCACGCTTTATCCTCATGCCTAGGATTTGTTTTGCAGCTCCTAAATCCTTCATGGCAAATTCTCTAGACAATTGTCTTTTGAGATCTGAGATGTCCTTTATGCTTGAGCCAGCCACAAGTATCATCATCAATGTATGACGTATCAAACTTCTTCAAGTAACAACAGTGGTCTGCATGACATCTCCTAAAGCCGTTTTCCCGACATGAAACTATCGAACTTCTTGTACCACTGCCTCGGGGCCTGCTTCAGGCCATATAGACTCTTCTTCAGTCTGCACACCTTGTTCTCATTACCTGGTGCCACGTATCCTGTCGGCTGATGCATATATATCTCTTCTTCAAGGTCCCCATGAAGAAAGGCTGTCTTAACATCTAGCTGTTCTAGATGTAAGTCCTCTGAAGCCACTATACTCAAGACCATGCGAATCGTAGACATTTTCACTACCGGTGAAAATATTTCAGTGAAATCGATACCTGTCTTTTGTTGAAACCCTTTCACAACCAATCTGGCCTTGTACCGTTTCGAACCATCGTACTCCTTCTTCAGTCTGTAAACCCACTTGTTATGAAGAGCTTTCTTACCCTTGGGTAGAGTGACTAGCTCCCATATACGATTAGACTCAAGAGAGTCCATCTCATCATCTATGGCCTGCTCCCACTTAACCCGTATATCTGACTGTAACGCCTCTTCAAAACACTCTGGCTCACCATTATCTGTCAGTAGTAGATAATGTAAGGAGGGTGAGTATCGGACCGTGGGTCTCCTCTCTCGAGTACACCTCCTCACAACTGGTGTATGCGGCTCTGCCTCATCTTGTGGCACTGTAACACCCTATGTCCGGTAACTCTTCCAACTCTACGAATTCCTTTTTCTCGGCCTTATTTTCCTGCACACTGTTCTTATGCATCACTTTTTCATTGAAGACTACGTCCTTGCTTCTGATGATTTTCTTGTTTTCTGCATCCCAGAACCTGTAGCCAAAATCATGTTGCCCATAGCCTATAAACGTGCACCTCCTGGACTTCGCATCCAGCTTGTTTCTGTGTCTGCATCAATGTGAACATATGAAGTGCAACCGAACACTCTGAGATGTGCAAGGTTCACTTCTTTCCCAGTCCACGCTTCTTCTGGTAGCCCACCATCCAATGGTGCTGAGGGACTTCTATTGATGAGATATGCGGCGGCAGTATTCACAGCATCTGCCCAAAAGGTCTTGGGCAACCCTGCATGTAACTCATGCTCCTAGCGCGCTCAAGGATGGTCCTGTTAATGCGCTCAACCACACCATTCTGCTGTGGTGTCCCTGTAATCGTTTTCTGATATTTGATTCCATTTGCTGCACAATACTCCTCAAATCTCTTATCACAATACTCTCTCCCATTGTCAGATCTGAGACACTTTACTGTTTTATCTGTCTCATTTTCTACCATAACTTTCCACTTCTTAAATACATCAAATACATCAGATTTATGTTTTAAGAAGTAGACCCACAGTTTTCTACTAGCATCATCAATAAAGGTAACAAAATAACGTGAGCCACCAAGAGATAATACCTGTGCCGGTCCCCACACATCAGTGTGTACAAGCTCCAACAGATGTGTCTTTGGAGCGCGTCCTGTCTTCTTGAAGCTTACCCTCCTTTGCTTGCCATACACGCAGTCCTCGCAGAATTTCAAGTCAATAGACTTTAGCCCTGGTAGCTTCCCTTTTGACAATAGCACTTCATCCCTTTCTCACTCATATGTCCCAGCCTCTGATGCCATAACTGCCCATTCACTTCAGTTGATGCGACTGCGAGTGAACTATACGATCCTGAAGTGAAGTACAAAGTACCTTCCTTTTTGCCTCGAGATATTACCAAGACACCTTTTGTGATATTCCAAGAGTCACTTGAATGAATGTTGTCACATAACCGGTATCAGCCAACTGTCCCACTGAGATCAGATTACGTTTCAAACTCAGTACATGTCTGACATCCTTCAATTTCAAGACCGTTCCATTTTTTTTCTGATTTACATGAACATCTCCCTTTCCAACAATATTGCACGGCTCATTATCACCCAGGTAGACTCTCCCAAAGCCACCTGACACATAATCACGCAGAACTTCCTTACACGAAGTAGCATGAAACGAAGCACCCGAGTTTATAACCCAAGACTCATTCCTCGCATCAAGAGACAAGATCAACGCCTCTGTGTCGCTCTCCTCAAACAGATTTACTGAATCTTTTCCACCTTGAGAGCTTCCTTCTTTTTTCTTGAGCGCCCTACAATCACGTTTCATGTGCCCCTTCTTGCCGCAATGCCAATACCCGTCTTTGTCTTTCGGTCCCTTTGACTTATTCCTTGACTTAGAACGCCCGTGTTTATTGCCTCTTTTGTTTAGCGATTTTCCTCTTCCTTCAACGTTTAGAGCATTTCCTGAATCCCTGAAACTCCTGATGCTTCCTTCTAGATTCTTCGCTGAGAATTAGACCGGCCACATCATCAAATTTCAGCTTTGTCGATCCTGAAGAGAATGCTCACAGCAATCACCAACCATCCCAACTGTCTGGCAAACTGGATAAGATCAATAACGCTCTGACCTCATCCTCAAAAGCAATGCCAAAGGATTCCAACTGGCTCGTGACTGTATTGAACTCGTTTAGATGTTCAGCCACGCTTCAACCATCTGACATCTTCATGTTGAATAGCTGTTTCATAAGATGAACTTTGTTGGATGCTGAGAGCTTTTCATACATTGTAGCTAGGACTTCCATTAATTCTTTTGTCGTTTTTACCTTGGATATATTGAAGGCGACGCTCTTAGACAAAGAGAGTCGGATCGTTCTTAAAGCCTTCCTATCCAGTAAAAATCATTCATTATCTGTCATCTTTCTAGTTTCATTCTTTTCCTCGTAGAGGAATATAGAGGTCCTTTTGATACAGATAATCCTCCATCTGCTTCCAGAGGCAAAGTTTGAACCATCAAACTTCTCAATTCTAGTTTTTCCATCTTCTGCCATCGCTCTCAATAGAACTAAACCAATAGCTTTGATACCAGTTGTTGCGCAGCACGCCAACAACGCAGTGAGCTTAGATCCAATCTAAGGCCTCACCCACAAACGATAGACAGGAAGAAATATAAACTAGAAATAGATCAAAGCAATCCAAAACAAACCACAAGACAAGATATACGTGGAAAAACCCCAAACTATGGTAAAAAACCACGGATGCAAAATTTTACTATGAAGAGAAACGAAGATTACAAGGCAATATACTAACCTCTCTCTTGGAAGTACAGAGAAAATCCCTTGCCCACACCTTAGAATAATTTCCTAGAATTCACCTTAACCTAGAATAGCCCTAGGGACCCCAATTTATAGTTTTGACAACTTCCTTTCCGCATCCCAGTTGCGAAAGGACTTGCGACATGAAATCCGCGAAACTCCTTTCGCATCCCAGTTGCGAAAGGACTTGTGACATGAAATCCGCGCAACCTCGACTGGTCGTGGGCGGCCCCAGATGTGGCTCCACTTCTCAACACAACTCAGTCGAAATGTGACTGGGTTTGAACTGAATGAGCCGGTTCAATTCCTGAGTCATTTGATGAAAATGATATTAAGTGATTTGTATGACTTTACATTCTTATTCATTAAGTGGCCCCATGTGCACGTTGACTATAGGTGGTCAATAATTTTTTAGATAACGATTCATTTTCTGCATGTATGTTAATGCCATCTATTAAAGTGAGCAACTTGATTTATGTGCAAGGCATTGTACATGCTCTTGAATAGGTCAACTGGGCTTTATGTGGTAATGTTTATACCCATTTTCAGCGCATTGATGTGGACCAATGAGAAGTTGCCACATGTCGTCATTACGGGTTTAATGCAGATAGAATCACATTCGCGTTTAAGGATATCTTCATTTAATCTTCATTTGACGATACGAATTTTGTTATTAATGTGATGGCACAAAACCATATGCATGCATTTATAAGAGCAAAATGTTGCATGACACTTGGTCGTGATTAACAAGCTAATTAATGAGGTAGCGTGTCTGACAAGTCTATAAAAATTCACCGAGAGAAAGAATTCTATCATGGATTTGACTATGATACACTCAATAAAACTATCTCTTGTAATTTTTCTAAAATGAGAGATCTTTTTGGAAATGTTCAAAAGGTTTGCGATGATCACGAATGTTTCGAATATTTGAAGATCAGTTTGATATTTGAGCAAATTGGTCACCACATTAACCCAAATCATGAGAGGATGAATACTAGTGTATTGGCTCTCTAACCGTGCATCAATCAGAATTAACAAAAAAAAATGAGAGAGCTCAAATTGGTGGAACTGGTCCCACCAATTCCACGATTAGAAGGGACTAGAATCGTGGAAAGGATGGATGACATTGATTAGGTCATGCATGAATGAGCCGATCAATTTCAGGTTTGTGATCAGCGGTAGAGGTTTTCCTAATCAATCCCATGATTCTTGATGTAGTAGGGTCTTAAGGTGTCTAATATAAGAGCATCTACACAAAAGTGGAGATCTGAAAATCAACTATTGCAAATATATAGAGACCTTCCGATTTAGAATGTATGCTGTAAATACGAAGGATCTAATATCAGTAAGGAAACCCAATAAGGTGTTTGTCATCTCGACAACCTATAAAAAGGCGCGCGGTGCAAAGCTCGAGGTCCATGTCAAACACAATATATCTCTTTTATACTTATCTTTACATTTATCTTAGCATAAATCACTACTGTCTAGTGCCACTGCTACAGTATTGTAGGATCAAATTAAATATCCATGACCCTGAGTTGTTGGGTCCTGATCAATCGAATCCTTGCTTGGATGATCATCTTTCTGTTCATATACCGTTGACAACTCGCCTCAATCATCTATTCTTACAGACATATCATGTATTTATCTTTCGTTTACTTATTTATTTAGTTTGTTTTGATACTTTGTCAATTGTAATGAGTTTCATCTAAATATTAATTATATTGGATTGTTTTAACATTATATTGTTTATTTGTCTATCTTTATTCATTCGAGAAATATATTAGCCGAAATTACCAATGAAAGGACAAGTTCATAGATACAAGGCAAAAAAATCCACTAAGGATGATTCACCCCTACCCTTTCACAAATTGCCTGATCGCTTATCAAAATCGGTGGTTGGCTCGATAACTAGATTTTTGAATCCAAGCTTGCTTAGTTGTTTCAGTGCAGGGTCATTAGTGTTCAATCAAACATTAAGTTTAACACAACTTCGGCATGCTTGCACTTCATAATCACACATGTAATTTAAACTGAATACATGCCTTCCATCACACATATGGCCTTCTGTTTGATTGAATCGCATGAATAGATAAGACCCATGTTTAGTAATCTAAACCATCAATATGGCGGGCCTCACATTGGATGGCCCTTGAATAAGACTTCACTTTCTTCCTGGTGCTATTCACACTTGGCCAACCTGATCAATGGTATGGATCTGCAGACGGCATATCACCGATTAAGTCTCCTTACTAATGTGTTTGTATCCTTACTAATGTGTTTGGAAGGGGTAATTTTGAAATTGGAATCCAATTCCACGGCTAATTTTGTGTTTGACAACTTGGAAATTAGCTGGAATTCAATTCCAAATTTTAAGACGTCTATGATACTTTTCAGAAAGCTAGTTTCCAAATTCCTGAGAATGAAATTGCAATTTTAAGTTGCCAAACATGACTTAAGAAATAAAATTCTCATGTACCCATTCGTGGAATTAGATTTTAAGTAATTATCAAATTCCATCGAACGACCTGTAATGTTTTTAGCTACTTGGTATGGAAAGGTGGATTCTTGGTGTGACAGGTTAGGATCATTGATTATGTGGGGCTCATCAAGAGCATGTTCGAATTTTTTTCACAGTAGGTGGGCCGTGTCTGATCAACGTACTGGATTTTCTAGATCTGTGGCTGTTAGTTCGGAGGATTATAGGCATTAAGTGGGCCCCACGTAAGTGATCGGACACGGACACGTGAATGCATTTGCGGTTGGCATGCATGCACGATGGGATACGTACCTGTGTTTGCCGCGGCCATGCATGCTCTCTTGCTAAGCTTTTCGGTGTCTCACGGTCTTCCACGTCACTCTTTCTACCTATGTGGGGTCCACTGCATGCCCATAATCCTTTGATCTAACAGCCACATATCCGGACAATTTAGTCCGTTGATCAGTGACAGCCCACCAACTCTGAAAATATCCAACAGAGTATACTGTAGCCCAAAATTCAAGCATGCCCGTGCATGATCAATGGCTACGATTTTGGGCTGAAAACTTGCTGGGCAGCCCATCGTGCCTTTGGGCTTTTAAGCTTGATTAGTACAAACTACAAACCAAAGTCCCGGGCCTTGTGATTGAAGTACGGCACATGTTTAAATGGGCTGGGCTGGGCTGTAAGAGGCTTCTCAAAGCCCAGTCCAACAACGTTAAGTAATTCAGGTGGGCCAGGCTTCTATGTACGGTCCCTTCTACATACATCAATGTGGACCGTCCATTAAGTTAACAGGCTTAGCCTTCAGTCTCAATCCAGCAGCTAGAAATAGGCAAGGCATGGGTCAGCTCACCCACCATGACTCTATACCTTGGGTGGCATATGATCGAGGGCCGGGCCAGACCATTTCCAAGTCCAGCCCATGAGATAGGTGCCCGAGTTCTGGCTAGCTCAACCCTACTTGACTTGGTCCGGAAGGGCCGGAACTCCCATGCCTTTGGGCTTGGGCTGGCGCCTGGATCTGTAGGCTCATTATTGGGGTTTTAGGCCAGGCTCAGCCCAAACGTGTGTCGCAAAGCCCAATTCATCCAACGGTTGGGATCTTTCAATATTTAAATTAAAGAGGCGAACAAAACAAATTGATTGGCCGCCTCGTGGGGCCATCGTGAAAATCTGAAGCCGTTGGTTGTTTTCCACCATTTAATCTACAGTTTTTTTTTTTTTTTTGGATTATGCTCTAAACTTTTCTTGGCCGTCTAAAAGTAGGCAATGAGCTCGAAATCATAACCTTCCAATCGGCATCATTTTCGAGTCATAGCTCATCTGAGAGCCTGTTCACTAATTGGACGGTCCAGATCCTTCGTCAAGATGTATCGATCAAGGGTTCAGACTCCATGTGCTGAATGCTGATTGATGGACGGTGGATCCTATCCCATAGATTATAACATGGGAAAAAATTATGTATCTTCACTTGCACTCGAAATAGGATTTTGAGATCAGATGGAGGACAGTGTCAACATGTCAGAGCTGTTAAATGGTGGCAACTCATCATTCCATACGTGTGATATGCATTAGTTAATCTAGACCGTCCAAATCATGCTCCCTTGTGGCGGGAGGAATTACAAAGTTGTGCTGTACGTTTGCTGTTGATCGGATGGCCCTCACCATGGATGAGGGAATGATGGGAAATCTCCCAGATTGGATGATAGACAGACTCCCAATGGAGGTTAAAGAATAGACGGTTATATTAAGAGAAGAAGTATAGTGAGAGCTCACATTCAATTTTAAAAAAGGGGGCTAAGATTGAAGTCCTGGAACTCAGAATCATCCAATCTGGGTTTGGGTGAACCTCAACATGATGTAAATGAGTTGGGTTTGGGTCCTCTTGTGTGATGTAGAGTGGGTTGCGGACAGTTTCATGGCCAATATGAATAAAAAAAGGCCCAGTTGACGATAGAAATGATCCGAACCATCAGGCCTTAAATCGGGCGTATCTCGCAATCTAGAATGAGTTATCGGGCGTAAAATATATGATCTCTAGGTAGAACGAGCTACTTTAGCCACCCAATCCTGCCATGCCAGGTCGCATAGGCCGCATTTGTGAAATACCACCTGATCGATGGTCATTTTCCTATTTTAATTCAGTTTTTACTATAAATAATAAGTTTTAGTTTGATTATAACTCTTCATCTGTTAGGCTTTAGAAGTTGCGCCCAATGCAAGAAGTGCTTATAATAATTAGGAAAGCAGCTTGGTGAAGCCAAACTAGGACATTTACTATTTTTGGCCGAAAGCCTTGCATAGTAGACATCATGACGGTTTATAAATACTAAATTTACTATTTATAGTAAGTTGCGAATTCCAAGAGTTTTAGATATAGTTTGCTTATGATTTCTCTCCCATTGCTTGGTATTTTTATTTAAAGGGTTGTGAACTTGTTTATTTCATTCATTAATTAATTTCGAATTTTATAAAATTTATTTTCTATTTTCTCATCCCCCCTCTGTGTCATTGTGCCATATCCAACATATAAAATAAATGGTCCTCTCTCTCTCTCCAACTTGGAGGCAGCTTAGATGTGACACAAATTTAATGAGTTGGGTTTGGTAAAAATTCTAACCTACTTATGAAATGGCTGCACCTCTATTCAGAAAGTAGGGGATGGTCCAAATTAATGGGTAAAATACATATCTTATGAAGATCGGACCGTTTTTATCATGGGAAAATGCTCCATCCAAGCCGATGAGAAATATCACAACGAATGGTTAGTATTCTTCAACCTTGAGCCTCTACTTTTTGTGGGGCCCTTGATTCTGTGGTCCACAATATTCATCTGACGTGTGTTCCAACATGGATATACAATGCCTAAAAAGTCTCTCAATTTGGAGGCTCCTCACACTCAGAAAATTAAGCTTTTCTTAGCATATGAAAACACTGTCAAGATTATTGAATTACAGGGTCCGGTCCATCAGATCATTGCTTTGGAACTGCAAATCATCAGCCACTTAGCAACAAATTCAATGCTAGAGAACATCTGTAACATCCTGAATTTTCACTGTTTTGGATTTCCAAAAAAATCATTGAAAATTTTTTTGTGTGATTAACTTATAATATCACTTAATGATCATTAATACTCAATGTTAGTTTATACAGGGGTGGTGCCAATAAAGAACCGCACAAGTCCGATTAATCGACCGTACGAAGCCAACGAATCCGCCCGATCACTTGAACATCAGGTGTAGCCCCATGATTTACTCACATAGGACCCAAATCTAACCGACCCATCGCTAACTAATCAAGACAATCATGACTAATTTAAAGATCTAACCGAAGCCGAGTCAGATAAGGCCCGGATCTTGACTAATAGAGCAAACCAACCCCGTTACTCTTTTAGCCTAAAACCGACGGTTTAGAGTAAACATGACCAAATCTCCACTTTCACTAGTTATAAATAGGCCACACTATGAACATGGTTCATCCAAACCCTAATCATTGCCTACGAGAAATCTTACTACCAAATTCATTATGAAAATGTGTCGATTCTCCGAACAAGCTTTAGACCGCTCATTGGTGGGCCACTAGTTCCAAAATTATAGAGTAATGTCCATCTTACTGGGCTCGATGTCCATCGCGGGAGTAGGACCTGAGTGGTGCCTAGAACCGCTCAACTTGAGCCGAAGGACGAGTGCATGAGAAGTGCATATACCCTAAAGAAAGGAGCTAGAACTTAAGTGAATTGAGTCGTCCACTCTTATGCAAAGTTGAGGATTTCAAACCGTCGGTTTACGACCAAAATTCACACATGGAGTAAGGATATTTCCCTACTCATATCCGTATAGTTGCGGCCCCGATTGACCATTGGTGATCGTTAAATAGACTTCTAATCATATCCGTTGATTGACACATCCAAATGACGGGCCAATCATATTCATACGTAGATCATCATTAGGGCTAACTATCCTACGGTGTATATCGACTTGTACACCTCATAGTGGGCCCTAGAGGCTAGAAAAACCATTACTGATTGGATTTACGAACATGATACCGTTTAACGCCTTATTTTAATCGTGTTTGTGATGCAAGGTACATTTGCAAGCGTGGACTGAAAAAAGATGCTAAAAGCCGAGATTTAATGTGCAGAAGTCACCAGAGCAAGGGACGGACTCCAGAGGACCAAGATCAATGAATTCACACGCCAGGGATCCGAGGAAATCAAGTCGTTCACGTTAAAAATGGCCCGAATTAGTCCAGAATGCAAGATCACAGGGTTACCGCCATCCGATTGACACGAGACTTCATACATGGGATGTGAACCATAAATTAACCGTACATATTAAATTTTAGCCATTGAAGATCTCTAGAAGTGGGCCAACGGACAGATCAGCCCATCAATCTTCAATTTGGGGCCCACCTGGTCTTTGGATATACCTCAACTTTGGTCTCAACCCTTAAAAGGAGACAAATGAATGGATGGATTAGATTTCTGAGAAACTATGCAGTGGACCCCACATATATGGTGAGTGTACACCATGCGGTGCATCTCAGCAGCCGCACCGGACCAGCCGAGCTGGTCAAGGTCGGTCTGACCGACTTCCTTTTTTTTTTAAAAAAATCGAAACGGCAATTGCCGTTTTTCACGTCCGAACAGAGAGCGTCGGTCTCTGTTGTGGGCCCCACACATTGTCTTAAATGGAAATCCAAACCGTTCATCCATTTTCTAGGGTACTACAACCCACGCCTAGGTGGCGTTTTTTGAATGATAGCAGATATAAATTTTTAACCGTCCAAACGTCAGACGGACGGTGAGTTCAAAACTCTGTGGGCCACCACAAATAGGATCCAAAATTCGGTATGTCTGACTGTTTTTTCAAGAATAATCTGCTGAACGGTCTGGATCATCTAAAGAAACATCACAGCGGGCCCCACCAGCGTCACACAGCGAACGAAGTCGATTCCCTGTTGCAGCGCCCGGAAACTGACCGACTTCGGGTCGGTTGCGCGATCAGATCAGTGATCAGATGGATGATCTGATCCGTCCATCGTGTAGCCCATCCACAAATCCCCCAAGGGATGTTGTCTCTTTGAAAAGAAAGCAAACCAGATGGGAGTTTTCGGTTGCTGATTTTTCAATGCGAAAGTGTTGTCGCTGTCATCCGTGATATGTCCGTCTTCTGCTGCGAAACAGAAGGACGGACGCTCTCCTTCGTCCCTGGCAGCTATAAGAGAAGACAGGGAGAGAGATCATCGCATGCACGGTATCTCTCATTCACGGTTAGAGACAGGGAGAGAAAAGACAAGGAGAGAGAGTAGATTTTTGTTTTTATTTTTGTTTTTTTTTTTTTTTTCCCTTTTGTTTTATTTTGGATTTAGGCCGATCATGACCATGAACAGCTGAATCTCTTGGCTAGGGCCAAGAGGTGAAGCTTGTGGCGTGATAGGGTTGATCCTATGGTTAGATTCATGTTATGAACTGATTTGATTTTAGTTTGATTTTAAGGAATGCCTTAAGCTTTTAATGGTTTATTGTGACTGATATTACAGTAGATCTGCAATGACTTGAGTATTTTCTTTTCATTATTCTGATTATGCGGTTATGAAGCCCTGTTGTTCACCATCGCCCCTTGGACATGGTGGAATGATGGAACTCTTCCTGACATTCATATATCACTCAGATTGGTTGTGGATTGGTTTAATTCTGTTGTTTGCTTTGTCTCATGGGCATGGTTTTGTGATGGAATCTATTCTAATTTACACCTTTCTGATCTCTTGAAAACTAGATTAAATGAAGTTCAGAATTGATTTACAGGTTATATTTTCCAACTGGATGAAGATGGGAGTCGAAGTCCAGTTGTGTTCTTGAATCAAGCGTAGACCTCCCTGATCTCTACAAGTGGATCCTTGGCACCCTAGTTTCCCACCTTAAATTACATTAGTTTTACTCACTTTAAATCACAATTATTTCCTCCAATATTTTAGATTTAGATTTTATCTTTTTCTAGTCCTAGTTCTAGTTAGTTTCAGATAACGTACAAGTTTCAGTCCCTATGGATTCGACCTCGGTCTTACCGAGATTTTTACTACATCACAACCCTATACTTGGGGAGTGAACAAGGATATTTCCCTACTCATATCCGTACAAATGGATGATTGCATGTTCATGTCTTATTTGGATTCTTATATGATGTTGACTTATAGTTTGTATGATCCATTGACTATTGTGCATTGATTTTATGAGATATATGAGATGTTTAGCATCCTCGCGAACCCACACACCACACATGCACCTTGTTCGTAATGATTATTAGCTTGCTTGTAGACAAATCTAAATTGTATGTGAGAAATATGGATGCACGATATCGCCTATGTTAGTTGATAATGTTGATTTTTAACATGTTATGGATGATTATCAACCCTTGGGTTGGCCAGGAAAATGAGGAGAGTGAGGGTGGTCCCGTTGGTAGGACTACCCTGGGGTTAAACCCATAGGTTTGGGCGAGTGAGGGTGGACGATAGTAGTTAGACTACATGGGTTGCTCGTACCCGATGTCGTCTGTCACGTGTTTGCCTGGACTTGTGTGGTATAGCCTGTTACTGACCAATCTTGCTTGTTAACCTTGATTGCTCACATATGTATGGAACCTAGAACACCCTACAACCGTTATAGCCCATCGATAACTAATTGAAGCTGGTCCACAGTCTCGTGAGCCGGGCATGGTGGAATGAGACACTGTGTCCGAGCTGTTGGCCTACGCTGGGGCGACGAGCCTCCCCGTAGTGATCGCGAGCGATCCCATTTCTCAATACTCCCCATGTGCTTGAAGTTAGGGATGAGGAATCCGACGGGATCAAGGATCGCGGTGCCCTGACCTCGCACGTTGAGGGGCCTCGACATCGCAACTAGTTGAGGGCATTGATACGTGGGGTATATCAGATTCCTCAACCTGCTGGATGAATGGACTTAACTAAGAACTCGGCTAACACGATCACATTGCATCGCACTAGTTAGGGTGGCGACTCGGCAGTCGAGGTTGCTCTGAGGGAGTGTTGGTCATACACGATCGTTAGATGGAGTCGCTCGAGGAAGTGTTGTGGTGACTAGTTGTGATTATGTTTCATGCTCCAAGTAATTCCATGCTGCGCATTTAAACTTGATTAAACGCAAATTAGTAAAAATCAGTTGTAAGTGATAACCGGGAACTTGGGAGTCGAGTATATGCATGACCCCCAATTTTCAAGGTGTTACAACATCAAAAGTCCATAGGCAAAGTATCATATTCAATTATTTTTCTCCTAGAATAAGCTTATTCTACATGGGCTGCATGGCGCCATGGTGATGCATGTGTGGCATCCAACTCGTCCATTAGGGTCTTTAACCACGACTGCAAAAATCATGCCCATCCAATCAATCAATCATCATGTTGGTCACCACGTGAATTTATAGATTTTCGAGATGGTACCACATTAGTTTCTATGGTGTGACCTGACTGGTGATAGAATAGATCTGATTCATGGTGGGATTATTTAATGGGGGTTGGGTAGCGTATAAGCAAGCAATGGAGCAGGTGAATAACCTTCACATGCTGGTGAATAACTTGTAGATAAAGCTTATATTACCAGGATTTGTAGAGGAACCACCCTTGGGTCTAAGGTGGCAATGGGTTAGGACCATGGTTTTATACTCGGAGACTTAGATTTAATCATTCAATCTCAAGTCGAGTCAAGTTGAGGGGTGTATATCAGACGGACTTGCCTGAGTTGGTGATGACTCTCGGGCGACTCGTTGTTTGAATTGGGTAGTACCAAATTCGAGTTGTTGCAAACAAGTTTGATCTGACTTGTTGAAGTCTTAAAACCATGGTTGGGCCAAGTTGGACCTAACTCGACCCTAGTCTTCGAGCACTTGCATGGGTCAGACCTTACGTACGCTAATTGTGTTGAAAGAGGCTGTGGACTGCAAGGCCAAGTTGGGCCATCATGGATTCTATTAGAAAAGAATTTTAATGATCAAGGGTTTGAAATTAGCCTATCTAAGAATTTTTTAAAGTATGCTCCACCTTTGATAAGTCTCATCACTAAAACATGGCCCTAATTGTTATATTTCATTTGGAATATTAGGGCCTTTGAGATTAGGTGGTATGTAATTGTATTGGGTGTTTGGAAAGACGGAAAGGATTAGATTAATTTAAGTACCATTCATCTTGTCCCATCAAGAGGTATAGTTGGATTTCCAGTGGATTTTAAAATCCACTGCATTTTGTTGGAAAAAAAAAACAAATATCAGCTTAATCCAAAACTTTTGTAGCACATTAATAGTCAATCACCACTGATTTCCATAGTGTGGTCGACTTGAGATTTGGATCTTCTTTATTTTTTGTATCATGAAATAAAATAGTCTATAAAAGATGATGGACGGTGTGGATACAGAATAAATCCATCAAGGTGGGCCCTACAGTAACCCACGGTAAGGACCGCACCGTCTCGGACGAACGCGGAACGCACAATAATTGATCGCTGTTCGCTACTTTTCTCCGTTTTCACATGCAGATCACGTGCGTGTACCGTTGGCCTTTTATTTTCCGTTTTTATCAACGTGGATCACGTTGTCTTATCTCAGAGTACGCTCGAGTTTTCAGTTTGTATATGTGGAGCCATATTTTCAGTAATCTAGACCATTGATATGGTCGAAATCCTTACAGATGGCCCTTTCTAGAAAAACAAATTCAGATTGAAAGATCAAACCCTTCCAATGTCTTTGCCTTTTATTCAGTTCAATTTGAACAGTTGCTGCATTTCTTTTCCAAACTGCCTATCTTTGTGCACCAATCAATTGATTAAGATTACATAATCGAAAATTCAATTCGGAGAATCGTTCATCTGCTGTTTGATCATCAGATCAACGGTCCAGAACACTAGATCTGGGCCCTAGTAATAAGACTAGTAGCTAGGGGCCTTGCGTTGCAAATCATCGAGTCGAGGATATACACCTCCTGTTATGCAATGTTGCCGTAAATGGGGTATCCTGTCCTATGTCAAGAGCTTGGTTTCATGGTTACTTATACCACCCGAAATTGTGGTCATCAGCATTTTTTTTTTTTTTTTTTGGGTTAGCTGGTTAGTACATACCCATGTCAGTACACACTCCACTGTTAGCCACCCCACTAGGATCGATACCAAGACCTCAAGTGTTGAAACGAGGTATCTTCACTCACTCTACCAGTTGAGCTATAGATCTCGGTGTAGTCATCAGCACCTCTCTACCACAGAAATATTACGTGATTGGCACGGTAAAAAAGGTAGTACTCATCTTGGGTGGGCCACGTGCTCAGTAGTACACTGATCAAGGAGTAATAGCTGTTTGATTAGTGTTTTCTAAACAGAAAAGATCAATGGTTTACATTCAACGGGTGAAAGATCCAGTAACTGACTAACTCGAAACTGCGAGTTGTGCAATTTTTAGTGATTGGGCCATCACTAATTAGGTATGGACCGGTTCTGATCATTATAGTCATTCCCATTTGTATGGTGAAGATTTGAGGAACACCAAATGAGGTGGCCCGCATATTGAGAACCACTTGCGCTTTCTCTTTCAAAATGACCGGCTTGAGAAATGAGCAGATACAGCGGATGTATCCTAAGTTATGATACAGCCACTTTTTCTCAACATGCCGCATGAGTGGAATATCCAATCCGTTCGAGATGTGGACCGCGGTATGATGATCATCTGATGTGAAAATCATGCCAATACGCACGTTGGGTGTGCCAAAACAGTGTACTAAGTCATTCCATTGGCTGTCCATTATTTAGATTTTGCGTGGCAATGGATGACTAGAAAATAATCTGGAAAAACGGATGAACGGCGTCGATTTATAATACATACATCATGGTGGGCCCCATGGTAAGGGCTGCACCGTCTTGGGTGAGACCAGGGCCGCACCTAAATACCTAATCCACTACCCACAGGTGATATCGGATAAGACGCAGATTGCCTGCTGCTGCGCCAGTGGCGAGGTGGGCCGCTGGACAGTGCATTGTTGGCCGAGAGCGGATTAGATGAGACCCCGGTGTCACCCAAGACGGTGCGGCCCTTACCGTGGGACCCACCTTGATGTATGTAGCATGTATCCACACCGTTTATCCGTTTTTCTAGGTCATTTGAGCGATTTATCCCAAAAATGAAGCAGTCCAATTATACGGTGGACCATACCATAAGAAACATTAGTGATTGACCGTTCTACCATTGAAAACTTATTAGGGCTCACCTTAATGTTTCCATAGTTTTTATTTACCATCCAATCTGTTAATAAGGTAACATAAGTCTGGATGAAGGGAAAAAACAAATATAAGCTTGATTCAAAACTTTTGTGGCCCATTAATGGTCAATCAATACTGTTTCTTATGGTATAGTCCACCTGATAATTGGATCTGTTTCGTTTTGTAATATTGCCCTAGAATGATCTAAAAAAACGGATGGACGGCGTGGATACGTAATACATACATCAACCTGGGCCCCACATTAACCCCACGGTACAGGTCCGGTTCCCACCTAATCCGCTCCATATATGTTTATTACCCGCTCCGTCTAACTATTGAAGATAAAAAAACAAATATCAGCTTCATGCTGAACGTTTGTGGCCCCAGTAAGTTTTTAACGGTGAGCGTTCAGTTGCCACTGTTTTCCGTGGTGTGGTCCGCATGAGATTTGGATCTGCCTTATGTTTTCTTTCATGACCTAAAATGATCTGGAAAAATGGATGGACGGCGTGGATAAAACACATACATCAGGCTGGTCCCGTAGAACACGGGTCAGTCGGCAATCTGAGTCCTATCGGATGCCACTCATCTGGCTATCCCAGACGCCACGTCAGAAAAATCAGTAAAATACGATCACTAGGTGGTCCACACGTTTACATAGTATTCAGATCGTTGGTCATTTCTCTTAACCGTTTACTTATTTTGTTCATGCGTGGCCCACCATCAATTTATTTATTGAGACACCGCATCTAATCAGCAAGGATTACCCGACGAGCGGCTCGGATATCGCATCCGTGGGCCTTATTCTCACGTGTGAAGCGAACGTGCACACCCGAGTGCACTTGGCATTCCTTCATTCGGACCGTCCTGCCAACATTACCTACAATCGAGGACAGTGCCGGCCGCCTTGTTGCAGAGGGGAGTAATTTGATACTCTGGCAGCGTATGACGTTGATACACAGGCACTTATAAATAGTACACGTGGCCTACTCCCTCATTCAACAGACAAATTGTGGAGCCCACTCATAATTCCAACATCAGATTGGTTGACTAATCCTAACTTCCGATCCCGTTTGTAGAAATCGAAAGTGCGGACATTTTTCTTTTCAACCGTCCAATAAATGCGCACCAATCTAACGGTCAGATAATAAGATGATATTAATTTTTTGTTCATAATACATCTAAAAAAGTACCCATCATAATTTGGACAGTCTAATTTGAATTAATCATATGCCACGTATGCAATCTCTAGGCGACTGCGTATCATCTATCAACGTCTGCCAGAGTATCGAAGAGTTTCTCTACTCGAGAATCCATTACTACTCGAGTCTGAAAGCTTGTTAGATCGCTCGAAAGAGAAAAGAAGAGAGAAGAGCTTCGATTTCAAGCAAGAAATGGCGTTTTCTTCATCTCTGAAACTCGCACTCGCACAGCTTCCTGCAAATGATACACGCATCATCAAGCCACATCCAGTTCGGATGGCAGCACCTGCACAGGTCCAAACAAACCCCTCAACATCCGATCTTTTTACCATTTTGCCAGTCTGCTTCTCGTTTCGTTTCTTTCGTTAGTTTTTACTGCATCTTCTCTCTCTACGACCGTCTGTCTCTATCATTTTCACTTCATCACCCTCACTTTTTAACTCACACACCCCTTTTTCTACTTTTCGTATTTAAATAGTCTGTTTTTTTTTAGTCCGCTTTTATTAAAAGTAAAACAAAAGGCGTGTGTGCGGCAAAAAAATGGGGGTGTAAATATCATTTCCCTCCCTTTTGCAGACTTTTGTGTCACTTTCTTCATATCACGAGAGTGATTTTGTGTCGAGATTATACACCAGAATGTCGGTGTATAGCCATATGCAAATCGATGCAGACCGTCTATTTCGTGGGCCGTGGCTGTTAAGTTGTATTGATCCTATTGTTTTGACCTTTTCCCTTCTTTTGGACGGTCCACATAGCTCACCAAAGAGATCCATTGGCGTGGATGGTTACGATCGTCGATTTGCTGTTTGGATCATGACTGATGCTTCTGATGCTTTCGACTGCTAGTCATATACATGTCCGAATAGGTGGTATATAGACTGAATTTCTATGTATGATTGTAATTTGCATAGATATAAACTGCTTAGTGCCAAATCTCCTTCACAGATGTTATATACACCAAGTTTCGGTGTATAATCTCAATGTACCTACAAACTCAAAACATGGTTAGATTACATATGCTCTGAATATCTATTCAGGATTTATACCCCTATTGTAGGATTGCATAGTGCAGTGATTTGTGTCTGTCGCTCTTGCAATGGCTGCAATCTAGGTGCTTTTTAATGATGGCCAGCCGTGTGCCTCAAATCAGACCATCCGTTGTGCATTGTTTTTCAACAGTGTAGCCCATCTGATGAATGGATCGGTTTGGATGGCTTGGATGTTGTATGCATTTTACAGGCTGGCACGTGAGCACAAGATGTATGGTTACTGCCCGTAGGGGTGTATGTGAGCATTCCTTCTTTACATGTATTTAGGTTTAACTAATTGAAGCTAGGTTGTATAGGCAGTGATGCACATTTTAATTGCATTTTGTTTAAATAAAATGGCTCTTATAAAGAGAGAAAATTCATAAACAGCTGCCAAACTAGGAATGCTCCAGTAAGGTTTATCTGAACGTTTCTATTTTTGGCAAATTAGGCTTAGAAGAGTTTTGCTATTTTGGGTAACTTCCAAATGAATTAAGAAATGAAGATTTACATGAGTTTTGCTATTTTGGGTAATTTCAAATTAGGATTTGGTTTATTTATTTATTTATTAGTGGTGTAATCAAGAAATCATACACACATTATTCAATAAAATACATGATTTTTCTCTCTTATTTTCTTGTGGACTCAAGAACTCTCCTTGTGGATTCAAGGATAATCACTTGAGGAAAACGGTGATCTTTCTCTCATTGTTTCACGCTCTTCCCTGCGTCCACAAGCCCTTGTCCACTTACGATGCAATTGTTTGGTTTGTAGAGATTGGTAACCTATGGAAAACCTCACTTTTAGGGTACCAACCAACATTGAACATGTTTTTGGGAGAAATTGGTACCCACTTTTTTGTTTTTTGTTTTTTGTTTTTGTTTTTGTTTTTTCTTGAGTTAGACCTTGGAAATGGAAATCGAATTCCAACAGCCATTTTTACATAAACAGCAGCGAACTCTATTTCCATGTAAAACGATTTTGTTTCTGACCTTTGAACCGCTTGGACAAGGTCTTTATAGGCAGGCCTATTCAAATTTCATTTTGTTAAGGCCCGGGCTGCTTCCATTGCCAGCCTTACCCATAATCCAACTGGGAGTGCAAGCATCTTGTCAACCAGCTTGCTACCAAGTTGGTTGGTTCTGTTTCTTGCTAAAATAAATAAGTTTGCAGCCATTTGCTTTTCCTTAATGAGAACAAGATTAACTCTATTCCGATTACAGTATATCTGGTTTTCATGAAGTTACAGTTTGTATGTGCCCCAAATTGTGGTTGAGGGGGCATGGAGAAGCACACCAAGTTGTTTGGTTCTGTTTCTTGTTAAATGAGATTAGTTTGTGCCTTGTTGCTGTTCCTTTTGAGAATTAACTTAATTCTATTGATGTTGTGGTGTATCCGATTTTCATTAATGGAGCATGTCACCATTTTGGTGCATCCCAAATTGTGGTTAAGGTGGCTCTCCCATGCTAAATGAATGAGTATCCGCTTGTTTGGGGCAGCCAGAAAAAGCTAGCGGGTCTGCTTCTCTATGCTATGGAAGAACGGTCCTGCCCATGATTTTCTCACTTAGATTTGGATTGCAGGAATCAATTTCATGCGTGAAGGAATCAGGGTACTTCTAAACATACTTTAGGGTGTGTTTGGTTGCACCAAATATCAAGAAATTTCATGATATTTTTGCACCACATTAGGCTGATTTATCATGAAATATCAAGATATTTGGTGCAACCGTACGCACCCTAAATATGTGAGGTGCTTTGGCATTTCAAAAGTAAGAGGCTTGTTGGGATTATGAACATGTCCTCCAGGTGGCAACTTGTAGATTCTGTTCATGAAATACATGATTAGCACCATTCAAAATTCACCATACATGAATGCACAGCCTCAAGAATTCCCATTCTCGCATCTTGGTATTGGTCAAATCAAATGATTAATCTAGCCAATAAGCTTGCCCAATACTCCCCCTCAACCCCCTTTTGTACTATTTCGTCGTCATCATACTTATCATGATCATCAAAGCCTGATCCCAACTAATTGGGCACATCTCCCTTTTGTACTATTTGATCTCCATATTGCAGCATTTTCATTTTGGCGAGCTCAGTAACTGTCTTTTTAAACAGCATTTTCCTTGCATTGCTGCATTTGGTATTCTTATTACCAATCTAATTGGGAAGAATATACGTTTGAAGATTATTGGATACTTGGGAACATGATGTTGGGTGATCACTTGTAGGAATCCATTTATCGTCCATGTTTGCAACTCTATCATTATACATTGAAATAGGCAAGGCCCAGCATCTGCTAGATCCTGATTTTGGTAATGTTGTGTAAATGATTTTTTGAATGCCTAAAAAATGGCAGCAGTATATGCTCTTAGAAGTTAGAACTGAAGCATTAACGTCTTTAGGCAACTAACAATCTTGCATATTGTTCTAGCATCTATTTGAGAACCACTTCACTCAAAGCGTGGATTGGAAAACCCGAAAACTCGACTGATAAGTGCATTATGTCGAGTTGACGCAAAGATGACCAACAGCTTGCCTGCACTCCACGTTAAAAACGCTATACTTAATAATTGTTTTAGAATGTGAAATGTATTATAAAATGCATAAATTAATAAAAATATAAAAAGTTAATAAAGAACATAAAAACGACCTATGGTTTAACTTAGGATTGTTGTGGATAAACACCCTCACACAATCGATGCAAGCAATACAAAACTACAAAAGAAAATAGCCAAACCAAACCCCACAAGTTAAGGATAAGAGAGAGAGAGAGAGAGAGAGAGAGAGAGAGAGAGAGAGAGAGAGAGAGAGAGAGAGAGAGAGAGAGAGAATATAACTACATCCATGGGACAGTAACACTGAGCTTTCTTCTTTACTAAAATAAGAGAAATCAGATAATACAATGCATACCTTTCTCTCTTTCCCCCATTCTTTCACTATACAATCCTCATCAAGGAATCACTAGTGTTTCAAATAGCGCCCGTAGCGTACGCTATGTAGCGTAGCGTGGCCGTAGCGCTACGTAGCGTCCCAAGTAGCGTAAATCCCCTGTAACGTACGCTATAGGGGTCGTATCGTACACTACAGCTACGTAGAGCGTAGCGTTCATAGCGTAAGCTACAATGTATTTTTTTACTATTTTAATTTTTTTATTATTTTTTTAGGTTTTCTTTGTTTCTAATGTTGAGAAATGTGACACTTGTATTGTATTTGATACTTTTTAACCTATGAGATTTTTATTTCTTTTCATAATTGTGACTTGTGGTTTCAATTAGACATTATTAATTAAAGTGGTTTGCTTAGAAAGTTGTTGATGTGATAATTATTTGATTTGACATATACATGTGGATTGTCTTTTGATAAATGATAACTAATAACTTTTTTGAACATGCTTATAATTGATAAAATGAATCATCTTTTAGGCATATATATATATATATATATATATAATATATATATATATTCTCACTATTTATTATATTTGTCCTATTTTTAAATTAAAAAATAGAAGTATCGTGTAGCTTATGCTACCCGCTACGTATTTACGCTACACGCTATAGAGAGTTGAGCGCTACACATCACGCTACCGCTATTTAAAACACTGGGAATCACCCACTAGGAAGATACACTTCTCTCTACATGTGTTCCCTTTGTACAAATAACACACTCTATGCAGAATTATTACCAAAAGCCTACTGAAATTAGGCTTCATTGTACACACATACAAGAGGGTAGGGGAGACATTTTCCTAGATGGAAATGTTCGTGTATATACCTCTTGTATGGTGAAAACCACTGCCCTAACATTCTTAGTTGAAGATTAGTTTCTAATAATGCAAAAAACACTCCCAATAACAACTGTCTAAACATTACTAATCGCTAGGTAACAACAAGCCTAGCAAAAGTCCTATACCAAACTAACTTCTCCCATGCAATAGGCTTCATCAGCATATCCACTATGATTGTAATTGATGTGAATCTTCTGCAATTTAATCTGTCCATCTTCCATCACATCTCAAAGAAAGTGATAATGAACATCAATGTGCTTCGTCTAAGCATGAAATACTAGATTCTTAGCCAAATGTAATGTGCTTTGATTATCACATAGAATCACCACTATTGTCTGCTTGAATTTTAATTCTTCTAGCAACATCTTCAACCAAATACCTTTCTTGCATGGACATGTACTCTGCTTTTGTAGTAGGTAAGGTCACCATTGAAACATTGACAGCAATTTTGACATCCAACTAATCATGCCACCAACCTAAGAGAAAACGTGACCTGGGATATATCCTCTTTTATCACGATCTCTTGCATAATGTGCGTCCATGAACCTAACCAACTCTAAATTTTGACCACCATAACAAGTAGTTGTTTTAGAAGTACCTTTACCATGAACCCAACTAACTCTAAAGTTTGACCACTATAACAAGTAGCCACTTTAGAAGTGCCTTTAAAGTAACGAAGGATTCACTTCACATTAGTCTAATAATCTCTACTTGGGTTCGCTGTGTACTTATCGACTACTCCAACTGCTTGTGCAATGTCTGGTTTGGTGGACATCATGGAAAATATAAGGTTCCTTGTTGTTAATGAATATGGTACTTGAGACATTTGTCTTCTCCGCTTATGTGCTAAGACACTGATACGAAGATGGCTTACAACCAACAAGAAATGGAGTATTGACTAGATTAAAATTTTACATGTTGAAGTAGCGTATAAATCTTTCAACATTACCTTTCTAGTTATTTAGACTTTCCTGTTCTTTTTGTTTCTAAATACGGTCATTCCAAGAATCCAATTAATGGCATCCAAATCCTTCATCTCGAATGTATAGACAAATGAGCTTTTAATGCCGTGATAATATCTTTACGGGTACCTGCAACTAGCATATTTTCCACATATAATAACAAGATAATGAAGCCATCATTACCATAGCTACAAACATAGGCAAAATGATTTGGTTCACATCTTTGAAATGTCAAGCTCATAATAAAGGAATCAACCACTTGTACTAATACCTTGGCGCTTGCTTTAAACCGTAAAGCGATTTGTTCAGCTGACAAAAGAGATTTTTCTTGTTTTCTTTAATAAAACTTTGGGATTGAGTCATAAATTTCTTCATCAATATTCCCATGGAAAAAGGCAGCTTTTATATTCAACTACTCAGGCTCCAAGTCAAGCATCGTTGTTATACTCAACATAGTACGAATATTACTTAATCAGACAACTAGGGAGAAATCTCATCACAATCAATACTCAATTTCTAAGCATGCATTTTTATCATTATTTGGCTTTGTATCTTTTAACATTTTTGTTAGTATTTTTCTTTAACTTGTAAGCCCATCTACAATCGATAACTTTCAGTTCCTTGGGTAATTTAACAAATTCTCAAGTCCTGTTTTCTGCAGAACTTCTATCTCCACCATGGGCTCTCCAGTGGCTAGCATCCACAAGTTCACGTCTCTCAGTATGAACAAAGTTCATGCTTTTCTATCATGCAAGATTGGGGAATGGTTGTGTTCATCTCGAGTCAAAATGCTGTAGGGTGGGTAACATTGGATTCGGTTGGGGCTTTTGGTGGTATATTAGTCTGGTGGGACCTAGGTTCTGGGCTAAAGAGGATTTCAGTAAGGAGTGTTTCTCTGTCAGTGTGATTCTTCATGAGTTGTCATTTGGGTCATCCCAACCAACCTTCTTTGCGTCCTGCTTTCTGAGAGGAATTATTTGTTGTATTCAATAGATGACGCCTCCCTTAGTGTGTGGGTGGTGATTTCCATGTCACTCGGTTTTTCCATGAGAAGCTTAATGGGTCTTTGCTAATATGCTAGGGTCTTCGGATTGGGTCCTCAGGCATGACTTGATGGATCTCCCTTTGGGGAATATAGTTCACGTGGTCCAATGCTCAGGCTGCTCTGGCCATATTGAAGCTCAATAGGTTTTTGGTTTCCCCCGACCACGTCCTCAAATTTACACTGGCCTAGATTTGTGGTCTCCCTAAGCTTTTCTTTGACCATTACCCTATCCTCCTGGAGGTTGATGAAATCAATTGGGGCCTAAAGTCCTGCTTTGAATTGACTTGGCTTGAGGTTGAGGGCTTCCAAGCCTTGGATGTTGAGTGGTGGTCTTCCTTTCATGTTGAAAGCTGCCCTAGATTCAATTTGTTCAAGAAGCTCCAACTGTTGAAAGACAAGCTTAAGATCTTGAAGAAGGAAGTGTTTGGTTTGTGGGAGATTGAATTGGATTCTCTGCTCAACAAAATTCAATAGTTGGACATTAAGGAGGAAGGCGGCCTGCTGTTTGATGCAAACAAAGCTAAAAAGGATAAGTTATCTATTGACGATTGCTCGAGGATTAAAGACGAGGAGGTGAAATGGTGTCAACAATCTCGGGCTATTGGCTTAGGGGGAAAAAATGCTAAATACTTTAACAGAATTGCCAATGCTAGAGAAAGGTTTTCTATAGACTAACCAATAGCCTATGCGGACACAAGAACCTACACATACGCATTCGTGTTGGTGGCTCTCGCGGAGACTTCAAGGGTTGTCTATAGGTTAACTAATAACGTTCGATTAGTCCTACACAAGAACTAATCTTACATACACTCCTGCTGGAGACGGTCTTACACAAGGATGTATTCGAGTTTGGATTTCAAACTCTATGGACTCAAAACTTAAACTCTTATTAGTTAGATTAGCCCCGTTGATAACGCCTTTATAGATATACTTCACACTTGAATCGGCTTCTCTTTTGCTCCCCCAAACTTTGATGTCTATCTTCTTCGACTTCAAACGATCGGCTACCTCGAGGATGTACCTATGAAGTGCCAAGATAATGGGAGAGATGAGTTGGTTAAATCTCCTACAACTAATGGTGTAGTTGCTTCCAATTTCGGAATTTACCTAGATGGGCATTCTAGAGGTTGATAGACAAAGGTTTTACCTATGAGGTTAATGTCCAAATTTTATAGAATGTAAGATATCACGTTCTTCTTGAAATAGAGCTTGGAATGCTAATTAAAGTGATGAATCACTAAGAAGATGACGTGGATCTCTTTGGGATAAAGCCTATGAGTAATGGGAAGGAGTGGGCTTCTAAATCACCAAATTCCGTCATTTGCAATGAGGTCCGGATGCTCCTTTTATAGAAAACAGATTTGCAGTGGCTATAAAATGGATAGAAAATGGCTAGTTTGATCGATCGAGCGATCCTTCGATCGATTGAGGTTTCACAAAAATATCCAAATTACTTGTTGGATAGTTTCGACCGTCTTCGATTGGGACCTTTGATCGATCAAATCGAACCAAAATTCTGCTGTTTGTGTTTTCTGGTTTCCAGTAGTTCTGAACCTCTATGAGCCTAGCTTATAATGTTCATGTTAAGACTTAAGGCTTGACATGATCACACTAAGATTTTCCTATGGGAGAATGGATCATCTAGAGGTAGGTTGTTTTGGAACTAGAAGGGTCTAGGGCAAGGATTGCCAAGGCACCTCAATTTATCTGATGTCTTCAGGCCTTGACGTTTCAAGTTTCCGAGTCTTCGGTCTTCAATGTCTTCCAATGGGGGCTCAACCGACTTAAGACTCCCTAACTCAAGTCATTAACAAACCGAGGCACTAACACATGGGCTGGTAGATCGAAGATTCAACCCTTTATCGTGCTTCATTTTGAAATTAGTGTCTTGATCAAGGGCGATGTCTTCGTTGGAGTGTGTTTTGCTGTTGGTGATGCTTTGAGACGAGATTTTGAGATGATGTGTGGTGTGGGGATTCTTCCTTTCGTGTATCCTTCCCATCTCTGGTCTCTCTTTGCCCTATGGAGAACATCTCTGTTGCTAGCTGCTTTTCAAGTTAGGATTCCAAGGGCTTGTGGACCACTACTTGTCTACAGAACCTATCCGATTTTGAGTTTGATGAATTTGTCCTTCTCATGTATCATTTACTGGGAGTTCACCTTGCTCATGGTGTGGCTGACTCTCCGGTCTGGTGTAGCGAGCAATCTGGTCAGTTCATGGTGCGATCTCTCGATCTTCTGCTCTTGAGGGAGGATATGAATAGGGTTGGATTCTTCATGGGTCTGGTCTGGTCATTTGGCTCCCCCCGTAAAGTTGCGGCCTTTGCATGGCTAGTGAGGAGAAACAAGATCCTTACCATGGATAACCTTTGCAAGAGATCCATAATCCTGCCTATTATATGCTTGCTTTGCCTTGGTGATGCGAAATCTATGGGCCACTTATTCATCCATTGTCTCTTCTCTAGAGTGGTCTTGTCTAGGATTCTTTGCTCTGCTAGCATTCCTTGGGTGATGCTGAGCTCGATTGAAGCTTTGTTATGATCTTGGCATGGATGTGGTGGAGGAACATTGGAGTCTCATCAGTGGAGATTAGCTTAACTTGCTATCACCTGGCCAATCTAGTATGAAAGAAAAATCTGTTTTCGTAATTTGAACATGTTGGCTGATGGGATTCTAAATCAGGTTGTTCTTTGTATTAGGGATTGGAAAGCCAAAGGGTTTTCTTTAGTGTTTGTTTTTGTTTCTTTTGTTATATCTTGTTCTCTTTTGCTTTGTTGTTTTCTCGCTTTTTGGCTTGTTAACAAATTTCGCCATCTTTCAATAAAATAAAATAAATAAAATAAAAAATAGAAAGAAAAAATCAGAAGAAGGTACAAGGCGTAACATAATCTTTTAGCCAAACAGAAAGTTTTATAACTCTCTTCGATTAACCCTAATCACTTTGAGTTTCAATACTTGGTATTTCATCTGCATGCTCTTCATCAGCTTTGTTTTTAATAATATTATAAAATTGGTGATCTTCTAAGTCAGTAAGTTGTCTTTTAATATTGTTTGAAAATTCAAATTCAAGTATCTTTTTCGACTCTAAGCTCGGTAGTTCATTTTCCTTTTACATCAAATCTTTATGAAGTAACATCTCGGCTAATCACCAACTTGTGGTTAGTAAGGTCCCACAATCTATACCCCTTTGTTCCATCGATATAGTCAAGGAAATTACACTTTTTAGTCATTGCATCCAGCTTAATCCTTGGCTTTTTCAGAAATTCAAACATAAGCATCACAATAAAAAATATAAAGGAACGCATAATTAACTAGTTTTTCAAACCATCTCTTTAAGGATCTCGCAATCTAGTGCAGCTGTAGGAGAACAACTCACCAAGACTGTGTTAACGGGTTTTGCCCAAAACATTGCTTGAGCCTAGCCGAACTCATCATGCTCTTAGCACGATTAGTAAGCATACAATTGATACTTTCAATGACTACGTTCTGTTGTGTACTAGGGACCGTGTAGTGCCTCTCAATGTTATACTCACTGTAAAAATTATTGAATTCTTTCGAGTTGTATTCGCCTCCGTTATCATTGCCCAGACATTTAATCTTCATTTCCTTCGGGTTTTCAACCAATAATTTATACTTTGATTAAACAAGTAAAAAAATCACTATTTCTTTTAAGCATATAAACCTATACCTTATTGGAGAAATAGTTAATAAAACAAACAAAGTATTTTAAACCTTCAAAGGATTTGACATGAGCTTTCCAAGTGTCAGAATGAATTAGATTTAAAACATCTTTACTTCTAATAGTGGAAGAGAGACAACAAGCTCTATGGAGCTTTTCAAGTAAACAATCCTCATAAAATATAAATTAATGGATTTTAAATCAGGAAGTAAATGTGAATTAAGAAATACCTTTAGTCCTTACTTGCTCATGTAGTTCAATCGCTTATGCTAAATCATAGCAAAGTTCGTCACGGTATTGGCAACAATAGCATCGGCAACTACAGTATCTCCGATCAACCGATATAAACCATTCATCAACTCTCCCTTTGCAACTATCATCGGCCATTTTACAATTTTTAATCGACCATTTTTCACCAGAAAATTTGCAGCCATCTTCATTAAATTTTCTCTCTGACAAAAAATTCTTCCGCATATCTGCTACGTGTTGCAGACCCGAAATTGAACGTGTGATGCCATCAAACATAGTGATTCTGACATATCCGATCCTCACATTTTTACACTTATTGTCATCACCCATGTAAATTGTGCTGCCATCACATAATTGATGTGTGGAAACAATACATGTGTGGTGTCATTTTGAATGAAGTGCACGAATCCAAAATCCATTGATAGTTCAAATTCTCATTTGGAATTACTATTAACAACACTTCCCTGTCTTAGGATGAATTGCCTTTTTCAACTAGATTTCCTTGGAAACTCTTTGAATTTGATGCTTGATCATGCGATTCAGGTTTGGAATTTTCATGATTTGCTTTTTCAAGTTTATTTTATTTTTATTTTTTTTGCACATTTTCAACACTTTCCTATTTTATGCCATTTCGACTTGGATCTCGTCTGATATCCCATTGGTATATTTCTTAATAGATTTTCCTTTGACCATCATGGCATACTAGAAGATCTCTCATGTGTTTTTTTGCAAGACTCTTCGGTAAACAACATGGACACTGCCAACTTCATATTAAAATATGGACTGTTACTAAGATTCATAATCAAACCATTCGACAAATTTGGCATCAAACAAAGCAGAAGTGCAACCTTTTCTTTGCCGTCATTCTTTGCATCAATCGTCGCTAATATGCTAATCAGGATATTAAGCCCATTTAAGTGTTTTTGTAAACATGACCCTTTATCTTCAAGTTGTATAGCTGCCGTTGGAGGAAACTCTTATTTGATATTGATTACCCTTAGTACAAGTTTTGCAATTTGTCATACAAACTTTTGGCAATGGTTTAAGCGGACGCGTTGAATAAAATTGTATCATCTAGTATAAGAAGATCCTCCATAGTTAACTAGTTTTTTCTCTTCAAATACCTCATCTTTAATCTTATAGGCTTCTTTTCTTTTCTTTTGACTGCAATTGCACAACTTTCCTTCACCAACACTGCGTTTATCTCCAATTTCCACAATGTGTAATTGGATCCATTGAACTTTGGCACCTCGAATTTGGTAAAACTCAATCCAACCATTTGAAATATAATTGCAACATAGACACCAATACGGATCTTATGCTAAAAGGCTTCCCAACCTATGGCTCTAATACCAGTTGTTGTGAAAAAACACCCACACACGTAATCGATGGAGGCGACATAAAACCACAAAAGAGAAGAGCCAACCCAAAACTCAAAAGGTAAAGAGAAACAAGAGATAAGAAGCACAAAGATTTACGTGGTTCGGCATTATAACTACGCTCACGGGGAAGTAACGTGGAACTTTCTTCTTCACTAAAATAAGAGAAATAAGAGAATACAATGCACACCCCTCTCTCTCTCTCTCTCCTCTTTTCTTTGGTACAATCCTTATCAAGGAGTCACCTACTAGGGAGATACACATCTTTTTCTACATGTGGTTCCCTTATATAGACAACACACCTTATTGAGAGGTATTGCTAGAAGCCTAAGGAAACTAGTCTTACACACGTACAAGAGGGGAGGTGAGAGACATTTCTGGAAATGTCCTCGTGTAGCGTAGTGAAGAGCCGCTGCCTCAACAAGGATAGGGTCCTTGATAGAGTGGAATGGCAGAATAGGATTCATATAGACTCAGAAAGAACTCGACTCAATAGCGCTTACATGATTCAAGGGAACTCCGAAAGACTATAATAGAACTTAATGAAATGAATTTCTCATTAGGTCGACTCAAAACCCAATCAAGTTGTCGACTCAATCGAGTTTCGTATTGACTTCGAGGCTTCTAAGGCAAGGCTGTGTTTGGTTGGTTGCATCCATTTTCTGGGTATCCCCGATATTATTGATAATATCCCAGATATTATCGTTATCTCCATCTCAATGATACATATAATATTGGTAGTAGTATAAGAAATTTTAGGTATCAGTGATATATCGCTAAGTATTGCCAATGTATTGCTAATATTTTTTACTGTATAAATTCCAGGTGTCGCTTATATCGCCAATGTATCGATATCACCAAAAATCTGTTTATTAAAAGAAATTTTTTTATTAGGGTTGGAAGTAACTTAAGATTGTAGGGTAGACTACAGGAATGTGGTAAGCAGTGGTACAGGTGGGGTTTTCCTTTTTAAATTAAGACGAGGACCTTCCTCATCATGGGTGGACCATGCCACTATATCTCACTTGCCAGGTTATCATAGCCACTGATTAAATGGACACTTACAACCATTGGTCCTCGTTTAACGGTATCCTAATTAGGTGTTTAGGACCATCTGCTGAGGAAAGTTTCTCACACCCACCAAGCGGCTAATCATATGAATGGTTTGGATTATGCAATGGTGGGTTCAACATGTACAGTTTATCAGGCCAAGCAAATATTTTTGAGCATTTATTTTCATCACAATCTCTATGAATCCTTTATTGGGTGTGTTTGCATGATTTGTTTCCATTATGCTCTATTCTGTTTTTATCTGTTGATTTTGGCAAAGCGAGAGTGCTTTTCTTTTGTAGGTACGGAGCGAGGCAATTCAAGAACCACCACGACTCACCGTCACTTCACGAAGAGAAGCATTGCTCTGCATGTCCACCTCTCTCGCAGCGACCGCTCTTTTCCCAACCGGCCCTGCCGAAGCACGAGTTGTGAGTCTGGACATCAGGGAAAATCTCATGGAGAAGCTGGAGAAACTCTGGGAATCATTCGGTTTATCAAAACCAAAAACCGAGTCAGGGCTTGGCGGGGAGCAAATGAAACTGCCCGTGAACCAAAATGACCAACCGATGAACATGCTCGAGCAGCTCAAAGAGAAGGCTGGACTATCAGAACCGAAGTCTGATTCAACTGTAAATGGTGAGGAGCTGAAGCCGCCGGTAACCCAAAACGACCAGCCAATGGATGTGATTGAGAAGCTCAAAGAGAAGGCCGGACTATCAACTACAAAGTCCGATTCAAACTCGAATAGTGAGGAAAAGAAACTAGCTGTAGCCCAAAACGATCAACCAATGGACATGTTCGAGAAGTTCAAAGAGACAGTTGGAATATCAAAACCGACCGGGAATTCGAGCTCCAGCGGAGAGGAAAAACAACCATCAGTTGCTGAGAATGGCCCACCATCTGTAGCTACAGTTGAAGCAATAATTTCCAAGTAAACAATCTTTCTAAGTAGCTGCATTTGAAGTTTTCATGACTTTCTTGACTTTAGATTCTCATCTTCTCATTTATGTAGGATGCTTTTATGCAATAATCGTTGGAGTGTTGATTCCATGGCATTGATTGAGTCGGGCCTGTTTGGTGCGTCGTATTAGGTGGTCTGGAATTGCATTTGGTCCTCTGCAAATTCCATCCAACATTTGGAAACAATGCGATTAATCCTAATATCATATAATCCAGAGCTAATAGTAGATAATGTAGGATTTCTGGTGGATTTTGAAATCCACTGTAGGCCCCACGTTGATGCATGTATTTTATTTACACCATCCATCCATATGTGCCCTTATATGAGATCAATGGATGGATTAGGAACAGTTACCTTCAGAAATATGATTCGATCATTTTGGGGTGGGCCAGGGCCTGATGAAACCCAACTAGCTTTTGGGCTTGGGTTTGGGCCAGTGTAGTGGGCCCAGCCAGGTTTGCACGTTACAGCTTGTGGAGATGCGTGCGTGTGGGCCCATAAAAATGGAGTGAACCACGAAAGTCCACTGACCGGACCATCCTAACCGTCGGATTGGCTCACGACATGCACGGTTAAAAGTAAGATACTTGGCAGCCCAAATTCAAAGGGTGGAATCAGACTGTCAAGACCATCCAATCACTGAGATGCTGGATGGAGTCGACAACTTGGACAGTCTTACATTTAAGCCACGTGTACGGCTGATATGGGTGCGACGTATTCGACAACTGTAAACAAAAGCATACCCTTATGAGAAAGCTGCAATCACAATCGTAAAAATTGCATATATTCCCAATCAGAAAAAAAGTGCTTTTCTATTCTGCCAGCCAAGCTTTTCAATCACCCTCCACGGAATTCAGCGGCCAGATATTCTCATATTCGGGCGCGGATTGGCCATACCAGGACCTAGATAGAGACGGACGGTCCTGTCAGGGGATCTGTGGGGTCCAACGTGATGTATATGTTATATCCACGCCGTCCATACATTTTGAAAGATCATTTTAGAGTATAAGCCTAAAAAGGATGTAGATTCAATGCTTAAGTGGACCACACCACCAGAAGCAGTGGGATTGAAAGCTTACCGTTGAAAACTTCTTGAGGGTCACGGAAATTTTGGATCAAGCTGATATTTATTATTTCCCTTCGTACAGGTCCACGTGACCTTATGAACAGGTTGGATGTTAAATAAACATCACAGTGAGTCTTAGGAAGTTTTCAACGGTAGGAATTCAATCCTCGCTGCTTCCTGTGGTGTGGACCACTTGAACCTTGAATCTACTTCCTTTTTAGGTTCATGCTTTAAAATGAATTTCCAAAATGTATGGACGGCGTGGATAAAACCTATACATCACGGTGGGCCTCACGGATCCCCTGATTGGACCGCCCGTCTCTAGCCAGGTGCTGGTGGGGGTAGTATCCAATCCGCGCCCCTAATATTTGCATGGGGTTGCATACGTGCCACAGATGTTCTACTATCCTGCGCTTATACGTGCGACAGATGCTTCCCATGCTGAGAAATGAGAATAAAGAGTTTCCTACCGCGGTATCCCCGCGGTCCATCTAGGTACGTTCTGGCATCTGATGCTGTTCATTTGGTGGGCCCCATCCACAGGTAGATGGAAAAAAAATGAACGCGGCTTCGGTGGATCTCTGCCCGTGGGGCCCATCTTGCTGTACGTGCCTTACATCCACGCTGTCCATCCATTTTGACAGCTCATTTTAGGGCATGATCCAAAAAATGAAGCAGATCCAAATCTCATGTGGTCCATACCACAGGAAACAGTGGTGATTGAATAACCACCATTAAAATATTTTTGGGAGCTACCGGAATGTTTATTTTCCATCTAACCTGTGGATAAGATCACAAAGGCCTGGATGAATGGACCTCACTAATATCAGCTTGATCCAAAATTTTTTCGGCCCACAAGATGTTTTTAACCGTCAATTACCACTGTTTCCTGTGGTTTGCTCCACCTGAGAATTGGATCTTCTTCAATTTCTAGATCAAGCTTTAAAATGAGTTTTCAAAACGGATGGATGGCGTAGATGTAAGGAAAATACATCACAGTGGGCCCACAGTTAGGGATCCACCGAGGCCGCGTCCGGAAAAAATTCCCTACAGATAGAAATGATCCTAATCATTTCAATCAGAATTTTTCCTATTGAATGCAGATCGTTGATGAATACCAATTAAAGGATGAGATGAGCTTTTGGACCTTGGTATATTTGCATTCATCTCATGGAGGGATCACCGTACACGTGGTGGCCGTTGAAGTGTATACGAGGTGTCGCATAGTTGTACCAAATATTCTCATGATCCCATACGTTCGAGCTCTGTGGGGCCCACACGTGATGTTTTATAGAATCTAGACCGTGTATCTTCTGCTCCTCCTCATCGACACCGTACGTCCCTAGAATCATTTCTATCAATAACTCAGGTGGGAAACTCCACGGTGCGACATGTACAATCACGCTTAAAACCTGTGTGTGCACTTATTATCGCCCATGTACGTTTCAGAATGTCTTGATTTTCGGTGGGTCACATAATCCTGGTGGGGTTCACATGACGAACGGGTTGGATGAAATATAATCAAAACAGTGCACACGAAACTCTATCCGTTGGCTTCTATCACGGGTCTCCCCTTCCCCTCTCTTCCCCATTGTTCCATTTGGTGTGGCCCACCTGAGAAATGAATTAGGCTATATTTTGATATCTGTACCACATATATAGGCTTGCATCTAATGGACGGGTTCGATACAATGCAAACAGCAAGGTGGGTCCCACTAAAAGGAATGCAAAACGGTACTCAGTGTAGCCTTGTACTCGCACTTTTTACGTATGTAAAAATTTCATGAATGGGAGAGATCTGAACGCTAATCAGCCTAACTGCTGGTTTTGAAGAAAAAGATGGACGGTTCGAAAATCATTGACCAAATGTACACGTGTCAACTGTTCGATAAGTGAATCACAGAAATTTCTGGGTCAGTTCATCTAAACTTAGGGGCCCACCTGATGCACGTCTCAGATCTCCACAGCACATGACGGGTTAAAAACGCTGGCCGCGTGTACAAGTCCACGTGGAGAGGTGCGCGTTGGTTTTTCAAACTCTAGATAACACACCAAATGCGCATGTTAGCCAACAGCCAAAAAAATCTATGACACGTGGCCAAATATGGACCCTTCCTCAATAAGACAAGCATCTGATTCGGCGGACTGACAAAGCAGAAAAAGAAGTACACAAAAAAGAAAAAAATAAAAAAAGCATTTTATATTTACGTTCTTAATTTTAAATTTCAAACGATATTACATGCATTTGGATTCTCGTCGCTGAAAATCGTCGTGAGGCGATTACTATCAGCGGCAAGATTGTAAGTACCCTCACGAACAGGGGTAGGATAGTAATGATACTCCCCACAGTAATAGTCCCTCCTACTACCATCTTCGTTTCCATGACCCGAAACGGGGGATCCGTTACTATAGCCGGCGAAACCCGACTCGTGTCGGGACCATTCCGGGTCGTTTCGGTCGCGGTAGAAATCGACGGTTGGGATGCTGTCATGAGTGTCGGGTTCGGAGAAGCGGACTTGCAGGACTTCTTTGGTGTCGCTGTTGGTGGGAAATGCGTGGGTTGAGTTATGAACGGGCGTTGGGGGGAGTGGGCCATGCGTCGTGTTGGCGAGATCGGGTGGTTGGTGGGCTACGTAAAAGGGGTTGTCGTTGGTTGGAATTACGGATTTTGCCATCCTTTCTCGAAGTTGATGGGCTTTCAGGAACCTTCGTCTGTTCACCTTGGCTGGTTGAAAAACAGTCACAGAAATAAGAAAAATTACCAAATGAGAGAGAGAGAGAGAGAGAGAGAGAGAGAGAGAGAGAGAGAGAGAGAGAGAGAGAGGACTTACCACGGAGCCTTCGGAGAACATTGCCAAGAGGATTGCAACCCATGTCTCTCTCTCTCTCTTTCTCTCTCTCTGAAATTCCAAAAGCCAATGGAAGGATTTATATATGCATGGTTTGCTTTATTTCTGCGGCTTGGAAAGATCATTTCTATGAATAGTTGGTGCAGTTCACCTCACGCGTGCCAATATAGTACGTGTATGAGATCCTGACTGTCCACCTGGCAGTGCATATCACCTGGAGTTTAATAAGGTTCGCGTTCTCAACAGGTGGGCCAAAAGAATTATTAAAAAAAAAAAGATAAAAAAAAAATACCTGAAAAGGGGAACGGATTGGCTACTCCCCATGACACCAGCCAATGGCTAATGGTCGGTGCTCTGTGGGCCCCACCATGATGTATGAGTTTCATCCATGCTGTCCATATATTTTTACAGATCATTTTACAGTATGAGACCAAAAATGAGGTATATCCCAATCTCAAGTGGACCACATTACAGGAAACAGTGTTGAATGAGCATCAACCATTAAAAACATTTTGGGAGCCATAGAAGCTTTGGATCAAGATGATTTTTGTTTTTTCCCTTCATCTGGGACTGTATGACCTAATCAACAGATTGGATATCAAATAAACAGTACAGTGGGCCTTAGGAGGATTTTAATGGTGGATATCCAATCACTATTGTTTTCATGTGGTGTGGACCACCTGAGATTTATATACCTCTAATTTTTGGGATCAAGCTAGCCTAAAATAATATGTAAAAATGGATGAACGGAATGGATGAAACACATACATCATGGTAGGGCACACATAGCACCGACCACCAGCCACGGGCTGGTGGCTGGGGGAGTAGCCAATCCGTTTCCCCTGAGGGAAAAGATTGGGAGTCTGGCCAGACAGCCTACCTCGCCTTTAACGTACATGGACCACTAGATTTTTTGGTCAGAGCTTCTTGTTTGAAGGCTTGCTAATGAGCGGCCCTGATATTACGCACGTGTGGGGTGAGTCGGTGGATTAATTCACGGAGAAGAAATTCCATGTCCTTGACAAGACAATAGCTGTTGTTTGGATGGATCACGAAACTTACCATGGTTTACTAATGAAAATGTGGAGTACTCCACTTGAAGCCCGTTTGGATGGTAGGAAAAGAAATGGAATATGTAATGTTCATGGGATAATGATTCTCATGAGCACTACTTCACGAACCAATATGGTATTTGCAGTTTTTTTAGCCATCCAAACGTAGTAAAATGTCTGATCATATCCAAGCGTGGATTTAATCTTCATTTCACTTCATTTCATTTCTATTCTAGATAAATAGGTGCTTATATCCAAACATTTGGAACCTGATTTCTACAGTAAAAATAGAAATAATCATTAGTAAAGTGCCTATTGAAGGGACTTGAATTACCCGATAACTACTAGAGATCAAGGTGTCTAATACATAATTACTGTTAATTAAAATAAGATTAACTTAATTTTAGGCCTCTACCTAGGGGCCTTGAACTGCTTGTGCTCCTACCAACAGAAAATTCTTATGAATAGAAGCTAGGTGGAGCTCACCATGTTGTCCCGGTGGCATCCACATGGTGTATCAGTTTTCGTATCTTACGCTGGGATATAAGCATAATTAAATTGAAGTAGATTTATAACTTGAGTGCGCCATGATACGGAAAAGCGGGAATAAAAATAATCATCATTGAAACCTTCTTGGAGTCCATTATTATGTTTATATGCCATCCAAATATTTCAATTGACTATTTCACTAATATGAACTTATAAAACAAAAATAAGCTTGAACTTAAAAATTTGTGGCCTTAATAAGGTTTCTACCGATCGAGGTTTTATTCTCACTTTCCTATCATGTAACTCACTCGAGTTACCGATCTACCTCATTTTAAGCCCATATCCTAGCGTTACTTTAAGAAATTAATGGACCATGTAGATGTTACCTTGACATCAGGATGGCCCCACACAACTTTGGTCTATAGAACTTCCTATTGATGCACATAGTACCCGGTGACTAAATCACCAGGGTATCTCTAGTCATTTGATATGTTGAGATGGATTCATGCAAAGCATGTTGGAAAGTTGTTCAGTCCATGACATACACGACAAGGCTTCATAATTGAAATTGCTCGTTACCCAATCAAATCCTGCTACTTAGGGTCACTTGGATATATATATGGTGATTCGGTCACCATTCAATCTGCTTCCATCCCGAATAGGGCTGTCAATGGACTGGGCCTGAAGTTGGCTTCAGCCCAGATTTTGATCTGTGTGGCTGGGCCTGACGGGCTGGTCCTATTCAAAATTTTGATTTTGAGTGGCCATTTACAACCCTAATCCCAAACAGGGTGAGTGAAACCGCTTAAAATGTAAACAAGTAAAAAAGGCACGCTTGTGTGCCACCTCGCTACGGTTTTCGTTTACATCTTGTGGAGATGTCATGTTGTTCAGTCCAATCCACAACTGGTGTGGTCCACAATGCAGGGAATAATGGAAAGGGCAACGCCCACCGTAGGTTGCCTAGGCGGCCCATCATGGAGTTCCATCATTCTATTCATTAAGTGCCCCCTACAAGAATAAATAGACAGTTTAAAAATCAGCCTCATAAAAAATGGGAGCAGGCTATTACATGAACTCAGAGGTTTTAGCTATAGTTTTATGTCGTCCACTGCTGGTTAGCTATTGCATGGACTTTAAGGTTTAGCTGTAATTTTACATTGTTCATATGCCTTAACCTGCTTGAGTCCTCCGTATGGCTTATTTTTTCAGCACGTTGATAAAGATGATAGACTCACTTGATGAACCAATTGGATGCTTTGTATGGGAATGATTGTCTTCTTACCACAAACATGAAATTTCTATTTATTACAATTTGATTGGGCCATATCATCACACACTGCATTTAATGCAACAATGCTGATAACTTCAGTGATAACATGAACCAATCATAATACACAAAAATAGAAATTTACTATTTGAAGCAAGCGAAGGATCCAAATTCCTCGCATAAAACAAGGTTGGATCCTGCTCTCTACAACAAGTGTTGTAGAGGATTCCAATCCCTACATTGTGCAAGTAAAGTGGAGATTGGGCCCATTTATTGGAGACCCTGTGTCAAAACGTCTCTTGAATGAGTAGTATACCAGAATTTGCACCCTTCGGTAATACAAAGCTAACTAGATGAAGGTGGCATGGTGACCCTAACCCACATAGCAAGGTGGTGTTGGAATGTAGCAGAATTTCTAAGTATGATGCCACACGGCATATTTGAAAGTTGTTGAGTATTTTCTTTGACCATAATGGCCTTTAGCACAGGCACATGGCTCAATTAAATTCTACCCTTTTGGCACCATCAAGCTAGGTCGTGTTGGGGTTACCATGCCATCTATGTATAACTGAACTCAGGTTGGGTAAACTCTACACAAGAACAACATCGAGAAATTTGATTGGACAGCTAATAGCAAAGCTTGTTTGAAAGTTGTTGGGTTGAGTGCGGCCTATGAGGTTGAGGTCTAATTACTAGGAGCTCCCTACAGGCTGGGGCATTACCAATATGTGACGATTAGGCTGCTGACCCCAAAACCAACTATTTGGGTGAGATCCACATGGTAGGGCTCACCTTGATGTATTCATTGTATATCCGTTAGTTCATCTGTTTTTCTGGCTTATTCTAGTAAATGGTTTAAAAGAAGAAGTAGATAAAAATTTCATATCTATTATATCACAGCTAAAAATGGTTATTGAACGCCCACCGTTAACATTACCTATAGCATCCACTGTAATGTTTATTAACCATCTAACTTGTGGATAACATCACACAAACCTGGATGAAAGGGAAAATTAAATATCAGCTTGATCCAAAACTTTCATAGCCCACAAACGGTTTTTAATGTCTAATACCCACTGTTTCCTGTGGTGTGGTCCACATTAAATTTGTATTTGCTTCGATTTTGAGACCTTGTCATAAAATAATATGGAAAAATGGATGATCAGCTTGGATACACAGCGAATACATAAAGGTGGCCCCTACGGTCACATCGCTTGTTCGCATGTCGCAGCCAAGTCGCGGTTAGTACGATCTGAGTCCTAGGAATTAGGGGATTTTGCATTGTATAGACCTAATGTACTACCCACTTTTTTTCATTTGAACTGAAAAAACCTAAATCACCAAAGTAGACCTCTATTCGTAAAGACGAACCCAAAAAGATGAAAATACTCATACTTTTTTCAGCTGCTTTACCCTAATAGGTAGGGGTATTTTTATTAAAAAAGTCTATATCCGTACCCTAACAATCCACTTCGGTGAGATTAGTTTCGGGCGGCCAAAAAAGAAGAAGAAGCATAATATGGACTTGTAACACCCCGTACCTCTGGTACTCAGGTGTTACCTCATAACCCTACGTCCATGAAAGCCAGGGTTGAGTAACTAGATACCTTGAACCAGTATATGCAGGATGGAGCTCCCCAGTCACATTGAAGCCCTCCATCCGAGACTCTAGGAGCTGAGACGAAATCCATGTCAGTCAAGGAGGTGAGATCAACAGAAAAAGAAAACCCCAACTTATAAATAGCTTGTATGTCGATAAGACAAGTCGTGTGGGGGCAAGGCAACCACTAGCAACTCGTGAGAATAAATAAATGACCAACCAGGCACTCGAGGCCTCTCAAGTCCCTGTCTAAACCGTCAAAACGAAGTCTCAGGTCGATTTGACCCTTGGATTGAGATTTTAAGCCAGATCAATCCTAAGACGTAGGACACGGCCCACTTGGGCCTCATCTCCACCCCAAACTAGGCTGGGCTCCCTAGATAGAACTCCTGAAGTAAATGGACGGAACGGATTTATCACAATCATCATGGTGGACCCCACACAGGGTGCACGTACATCACCAGCGTCTGTGCACGACGTGCGCTGGATTGATGAGCTCGGTCAAATAGTTTTTGACCGAGCCAAAATCGAAAACCAAAAGCGAATTTCCCGCCGTTGGGAAAAATTCGAACAGATTGCCTTTGGACTCCAAAGTGGCCCACCACGGCCACTTTCCAAGCCATCCAAACCGTCCATCTTGTCCACAGGCCGCGCCTGACCAAAACCGTATAGCGGTTTGGGTCCATGCATAGGAACAAGGGAGATCGTCCAGGACCATTCAGGATCCCTTGTGCAGCTGAGATTTGAGAAGGTGGGCCCATCCGTGGCCACATGAGTGGCCGAGATCGCAAGGGCCAGGTGATCCCATCCATCCAACCGCTGGAGGGGCATTTTATCTTTTGCCAAAAATCGCCCGACCTTAGCCTGTGGAAAGAGAGAGAGAGAGAGAGAGAAACCGACTTCCTTCTTGGGAGAAACAGGGCCTGATGAAATCGTGGTCGTCCATTGGCTGGTGGAAATCCGACCATTGAAAACTCTCTCTCGCAGGCTATAAAAGGGCACTGTAGCCCTTGGGATCGATGGGAAGAAAGGAAGAGAGTGAGAGGGATAGAAGCAGGGTAACTGACCCCCTGTTTTTGGCATTGGTGGGACAGGCAGCTGCCATCACAGGTGAAACGTCTATCTCTTGGTATTTTCTATTTCTTTGAAGCTTTAGTGTAACGCCTCGAAAAATCGAGGGTCGTGCATAAGCTCGACTCCCGAGTTCCCGAGTGTCACTTATCATTAATTTTATGGTTTTACGATTAATCAAGCTTAAATGCGCAATTTGGAATTTCCTGGAACATGAAGAATCACCACCATAAGTCTACTGAAATGGAAGAGACCAAAAGCATATACGTATATATATACATGTCCAAAAGAATAAAGGGGCACATATCGCCACTCAACAAAATCGCAAAAGAATAATATGTCCAAAAAGAATAGGACTGAGCTCACAGCTCAGCGATCCGATCCCGCCTCTCCAGCTGGCTGGGAACCATCCATCAGCTGGAAGTATGACAGCTCCTCCTCCTCGTCGAGAATAACGTCGCCATGTTCCATCTGCTCCGCATCCCCTGCATCTATGATTGGGTCTGGTTGACGTTTTAAAACACCGTCCCAGAGTGGGAGTGAGTGATCAACTCAGTGTGAACTATTAATCTTAAGTTATAACAGACATTAATTATAATATGAATTTAATGAAAAGCAGTCAATCAGCAACACCTACAACTCTTATTAAATGGGCATGCAATGCGATGATATGATGCATGCCCTCGCCACAATGCTCCCTCGAGCGACTCCATCTAACGATCGCATATGGCAACACTCTCTCAGCTCGACCTCGACTGCCGAGTCCCCACCCTAACTAATGCGATGCAATGCAATCGTGTTAGCCGAGTTATTAGTTAAGTCCATTCATCCAGCAAATTCGGGAATCTGATACACCCTACGTATCAATGCCTTAAGCTGGTTGTGAGGCCAAGGCCCCATCAACGAGTGAGGCCGAGTCCCCGCGGTTCGTGATCCCATCGGGTTCCTCATCCCTGACTCCAAGCACATGAGGAGTGCCAAAAGGATCGCTCGCGGTCACTACGGGGAGGCGCGGTACCCCAGCGTAGGCCGACAGCTCGGCACAGTGTCCCATTCTACCATGCCCGGCTCACGAGACTATGGACCAATTGCAATCTAGTTATCAATGGGCCACAATGGTTATAAGATATTTCAGGTTCCATACATATGTGAGCGAACAGGGTTAACAAACAGGGTTGATCAGGTAGTAGGCTAGACCGCATGAATCAGGCGAGCGTGAGACGAATGACCTCGGGCACAAGAGACCCATGTAGTCGAAATACAGCCACCCGAACACTCCCGCCCAATCCACGGGTCTAGCCCTAGCGTAGTCCTACCGATGGGACTACCATCTCTCGTCAGGTTCCTGACCAACCCAAGAGGGTAAAGGGGGTCTACAACATGCCCACTACTCATGTTATCAACTAGCACATCAATATCATAATCTCATGTATCTTAACCATACAAAGCGAATACTTCTATCAGGCAAGTAAATATCATCACGAAATTAAGGTGCATGTGAGTGTGTGGGTTGTGTGAGGAAGTTAAACACTTCATCCATCTTGAGAAATCATGAGTACAATGAAGCACCACATATGAGGGAAATGAATCAAACAATCATGAACATCTTATCATCCATACATAATATCATGTGAAAGGCAAGATCTACATCAAATTTGAGAGCTTAGCATGCACATCCAAATAATTCCAATAAACATATAATCCCTAGGGTTTCTCTAGAATTTCAAATATAACATCCAAGCATTCAAAATAATTTAACCCACACTAAAATTGGTGCTAGGCCACATAAGAACAATAGTCCGCACCTATGGATCGTTGGAGATTGGGAAAACGTCCTAGGAGAGAGAGCTTTGAGGTTGATCGGCTGGAATCCCTAAAAATAAACTCTTGCATGTGAGAAATCCAAGCCAATCTCTTCTCAATACATGGATTCCAAGAAGAAGAAGGGAAGGATCTTACCTAGACGGCCAAGGGACGATTGTGGAGGTTATGAAAGAGAGCTTCTCCCTTGAGGAGAAGTAGGAAGTTGAAATGGTTGATTTCCTTGGGCCCCACCTTGATCTAAGGTCCACCTAGCTCTTCCTCACTCACACTTTCTTCTCTCTTTTCTCTCTTGCTCTCTCTTTTTTCTCTTCTCTCTTTCCTTCTCTAGGAAAAATCATATGGGGAGAGGGGGTGCCCAAATGAGGCCTTTTTATAATGCCAGGTTTGGTGCAAATGGCCCCAAGGGCTAGGTTTTTACTATACTAGACCTATGAGAGGGTCTTTCTAGGCTCTAGGGTCCTATCACCCCTTTGGCCACCAAATTTAGTCCGAAAGTGTCTCATGACCCGATGAGGGGTCAGGCAAAGTTTGGGGACAAACGGATCAACGAAAGTGGGGTTTGAGCTCAGAGTTCCGATCATTAAATGGCCCTAAGAGGCCCATTCTGATTGATGGGGCATTTTTGGTGGCCCTCTATCCATAAAATTTATAGGGTAGGTGCTCCATGACCCGATGAAGGGCCACACAAAATTTGAGAACGATCGGATATGGGGTTTGGTCGTACGGGTCCGATTCGCGATCAACGGTCACCGTTCCACGATCGGGTCCCAAACTTGGTGGATGGGCGTAGAAAAATACAATAAACCTTCACCGTAAACGTAGAAGAGATCCGACGGCTGAAAAGCTTGGAATCCTAGTTTCATTCAAGTGATGCCAGATTCCAATCTGGCATTGGTAGGGTGCATTTGGCAAGTGTCAGATTCTAATTCTGAGTGTCCACTGGGTCCGCAGTCCGCGATGGACCACAAGCCCAATGAGATCTATGATTTCCTAAACTTTTAGACTTTTCTGACCTTCCTCGGTCGTTGGGTGGCCCACACGGGCTGTTGTTAATGTAAACATGCCATCTGGCTTGGCGACCCGCACTTTGTCCTATCATAACTAGACTGGTCTACCTCAGTATAAACTAACATTGAGTGCTAATGGTCATTAAGTGATATTATAAGTTAATTAATAAAAAAAAAATCTTTAGAATTTTTGGAAATCCAAAACAGTGAAAATCCGAGATGTTACATTTAGTTAGGTAAGGATGATGCTCGCCTAGACCGAAACCAAGCCAAGCAATGGCTGGGTTCGGTCTGGCCACAATGATGTCAGGTCGAGCCAAGCAATGGCCGCTTCAGACAACATTTCGGAAACCATTTGAGCCTTGTTTTGAGCCCTCTGTTGGACTGAGGTTGAGCCGATCAATGGCTCTATTTCGGACTAAAGAACCGACCTAACCACAGCACCCATTTCGGGCCAAGAACCAGCCAAACCATGGCTGTGTGTCGGGCAAAGATCGGGTAGAGCTGGAGCTCTGTTTCGAGCTGAGAGCTGACCAATAAATGGCTTCGACTCAAGGCTTGTCTGGAGCTCGGTTCTGGGCTAAACCCAGGCCAAATAGTGGCCAAACCACAGGCCAAGGATCAGGCTTTAAGACAATCTGCAATCAGGCCATGGACGACTCCGTTCGGACTCTCCATCAGGCCCTGTCTCGAGCTTGAACTAGACCAAATGATGGCCACAGTTCAGGGAAGATCTGAGCCCCAGAACGACTGCAAACCCGACCCCAAACTAGCCAAGCAATGGCTGTGGGATGGACTGAGCGATCAGTTAAGAGAAGGCCCCTGTTTTAAGTTGACGCTGAGCCAGACAGTTGCTCCGTTTGAGCTGAACTCGAGTGTCGGGTCGGATTGAAAGGGTGAAGAAAAACAGCACCTCTTGCTAGGTTGTGTAGCATGCCATCACCTGGGCTAGGTCTGACGCTGAAAGTGGGCTCCATGTGGGCGGACTGCAGCAAGGAAGAACGGGTGGGTCACACATGAGATCCATCTCAGTGGACTACACCACAGCCAGCCAAGTGGGCTAGGCCACGTTCGACCTCAACAAGTCTCATGGGCCACACCCTATATAAAACAGGTGGGCCGCATCTTAAATAAATCCCAAGTGGGCCCTGCCCTGAGCCGTAATGGTGGCAGTTGCTGGGCCGATTTCAGGGAGCTGTGAGTGGACTGTTCCACAAGCAACGGTCGGCCCCATTCCTATGGACCGTTCGCAGGCAGGTAAGCCACACTGCATGAGGCAGTAGGCCATGCTGCAAACTATGGGCCGAAACCAACCTCCGAGTGCTCTGGAAGTCAGCCCAGAAGTTGGACTGGAACCCAACGTTTCCAGTTGCAGTATCTACCTTGTGTAGAACGGGTGGGCGGCACCTCGTGTAACGATCAGGTGGACTGCAGCACAGTGGAATGCTATTGGAACCAAGCCACGATTTTGGGGTTTACCCAGGCCCAAAATAAATTCTAGATGGGCCCCTGAACTCACCAATAGTCTGGTGGGCCGTGCTTGAGCAAACTACTCAGTGGGCTGCACCATGCGCGCTGTGGGCCGCACCTGAGCAGACAGCCCAGCAGGCCACACCGTGCATAACAATGGGTGGACCGCACCACACGCCCTGGTGGGCCACACCTTGTGTCCAGTTGGGCCGCACCCTGTTGTGGGCCCCACTTCAGCGCCAGGTGGGTCTCTCACAGCAGAACATTGCCGTGGGGCCTCACATCTATGGGTTCTATGCACTGGTGGATCATGCCACACATAACAGTGGCCCTCACCATCATGTACAACAGACTACACTCTGTTTAAAAAGAGTTGGTGGGCCGCACCATGTGAAACAGGTTGGTGTGCCATGTCTAAACTCAGAAGGGCCCCACCATACACAGCTGTGGGCCTCACTTCCTGATTGGGCCCAACTTAATTGAAATAGGACCACAAGTTGGTGGGTTTAATCACCCTTGGTTATAGCCTAAGCAACTTTGGTTAGGACCTTTCAACCCTCTATCAACCCTGTATTGAAACTTATGGCTCAATGTCTAATATAAATGAATTGGTACAGGGAGTTACATGAGTAGGGTAAATTCGCCATCTCCTCAAGGGAACTTGCCTCTAGGAGCACTCTACGCCTTAATTGGTGATGATTTTTTTTTCCTCTTAAGCTTTCCCTTCCTAACTAGACCAGAAATAGTAGTTTTGTTAAATTAAAGGATACTTGGACTAATGATGAAGTGTGTGTAGAAATGGACTGCTTTCATTCGTCATATCTATTTAACGAAATGATTTTATGTTTATTATTATTTAGGCTTTTGATCATGTGCTCTGAACTATCTAGGTAAACAACCCAACCACTCGTATCATGCATCTTACGTAAATTCAGTTAATGTGTTATGATGGAAATTATGCATTGTTTCTTATTTTCCCATTTATGAAAAGATCTATGTTGCTGAGATGATGGTGTGGCACACATTTTGCTGAAATCTCTCCATAGGAAGTCTGGTAGAAGGAGAGTCCGTGCTTGGGATGTAATTAGACTAATTGTGACATAAGTAGGCCCCCCAACATAGAGGTTTTGTTGATTGACTGCATGTCGTTGGGTGCTACGCACACCCTAAGACGGTAGTCTCATGGGCCGGGGATGGTGGTCATGGGACACTATGCCCAATCCGTCGGCCTACCCTGGGCCATGTGCTTCCCGTAGTGACCGTGAGCTTATTTAAATTGGCTGGTTGCAATTGGATTAATAACGGGTTGACTAATCATGCACGCATAGCACAGACCAGTATCTATTGTTGTCGTACGTGACATACGGATTCGCTTGACTGGATGTTTTGCCCGGAGCACAAATCATTATCTATCGTCATCGTACGTATTTGCCTATCTGGATGTTTTTCCCGGGGCACGGATCGTCTGGATGCTTTACCCTGGTCGATAATTGCATGGGTGACGACTCCTATGTCCGTCTGGATGTTGTACCCGGGACAAGGATTGCATTCACGCATTCCATGCATATAATAAGACTGCATTTACTCTGTTTTGGCATGTCTGTATGTTTTATGCTATTCCTTGTTTAGGGCGGCGGTGTGTAGTCTTGAGGGGAGATTACACTGAGCTGGCCACTCATTCATCAATATTCAACCGTACAGAGGATATAGGTACAGACTGCGACTATTCCTTGTTTAGGGCGGCATTGTATAATCTTGAGGACGAGCATTCTGCAGGCTTGGAAGATGTGGCGGTCGAGGAGGAACTTTATGATGAGGAGCCGCAGCAAGAGGCGGCCGCCTATTTTGGGCTAAATCAGTAGATCAGTCCTTTTCTTTATTTCAGTACATTTGGAGTTATAGAAACTTGAAGTTTTGTAATTGGCCCCTAACTGAGTGGGCCAGATTATTGTTCGTATGTTGGTTTAGATATATATTATGTTCCTTTTCCCACTATCCGCACTTTGATGTACTCGTTGATTCACCATTACTTTTAGTTAACTCTTGGGTTTTTTGGAATTTGAGTCATGTACTCGGGTTCTGAAAACCAGGGTGTTACAGGACTCTTTTACAATGTTAAATTTTTCTAGGAAATAGGAATAGCAGAGAGAGAAGTGGATTGGGTACTGAGTAACTCAGTAGGCGAAGGGTACTCAGTAAACTCTGTGGGTTATCCATTCCATCCATCCATTTTAGCAGGTAATTTTAGTACTTTAATCCAAAATGAAGCATATCCAAAACTCAAGTAGATCATACCACAGGAAACGGTGTGAATTGAACGTCTACAGTTGAAAATTTCCTGAGGGCAACATAAGTTTTGGATCAATCTGATATTTGTTTTTTTTCCTTTCATCCATGTCCATGTGATCTTATGAACAGGTTGGATGATAAATAAACATCACTGTGGCCCTACAACGGTTTCAATTGTGGAAATCATTATTCCTATTGTTTCATGTGGTGTGGTCCACTTGAGCTTTGGATATGCTTCAATTTTGGGCTCAACCCCTAAAATGAGCCGGGAAAACGGATGAACGGCGTGGATAAATCAAATACATTCACAATGGGCCCAACAGAGTTTACTCAGTATGGTAAAAGCGTAGCACGCAATCCTATTTCATAGCAGAGGAGATTTGGACCTTGCCCTGTGGGATCCGCTTCTCCATCTATACTTACGACTGTCCACGAGAATGGTTGAGTGGTGTACGGTGAGTGGAGACTGAATGGCATTTCTTGTCACGCACGTGTCGACTAGCTGGATTTTAATGGGACCAGCGTTTCGCACGTGCATGCCTGGTCATTCGCCTCTTCAGATGTGACAACCAATGCTCACACGAATAGGTACACGTGGCATACGGTAACTGAAATTAAGCCGTCCAGTTTACGGGACCTACCATAGATGCGGCAGCATCTCTAACTCAGATATGCATGAATTCCGCCTATTAACCTTTCAATGGTAAGCGTTGAATAATCTCCCCTATTAATGTGGTGTGATCCACTTAAATTTTAGAGCTGCTTGATTATGTTTTTGAGCCATATCCTATTATGATATGGTGAAAGGGATGGATGGAGTGGATGCCTCACGGTCATCAACATGGGCCCCATAGATGTATGCCTGTAGGAAAGCCGCAGCTAGATGAGATTTGTTAATGCTACAAGTTTGCTATTATGGAAGGTAAGTCCCATATCCAATCCATCCATCAGAAAGGCATCGCTGTATTGATGCCTTACCCCAAGAAGTAGGTTGATCCACTGATCAGGTGGACACGGTTTGGAAAACAAATGTACAACTCTAAAATTCTTTGCTGGAGTTTTCTAACAGGTATACATCTCTACACTTGTGTGCAATTACCGAGCATTGAAACATTAGGTGCATGTTTGAAACGTTGGATTAGGTGGTATGGATTTGCATCAGGTCGTAATTTTCATCCCATGTTTGGACGACTGAAAGGATTAATTAAACTTAGGTACCATTCATCCAATCTCATCAAGAGATATGGTGGAGATTTTGAAATCTACTACATTTATAAGTAGAGGTGTACATGATTCAAACTAGTCGAGCTTGGCACAACTTGACTTTGGCTCGGCCACTAGCTCACCCCAACTCGATCTCGGCTCGGCTCGGTTCGGTCAACAACTTGGGCCAGTTCGAGTCAATTTTGCCTGTACAACATTTTCATAAATACATGGACTACACTTTCAAATACTCCCCGTATGTAAAACAACAACAACGATTTTACAGGTATTTCATCAAACACCTTGTAGGCAATGTCAAAATTAAGAAAAAAAGGATATTTGTTTCATATACATACATTCCCTGGCACGAGCCAACACTTCATTGAGTCATTTCATCAAACACTTGGTGAACAACATCAATATCAAAGTTACTGAGTCACCGAACTGGTTAGATCCAGAGTTTGATTTGAGTTAGGGTTCGATCCGAGTTGAGTCGAGCTCGGGCAAGCTCGAACTCGGTTCAAAATTTTTTTAAGCTAAAAAAATCAACTCGACTTGGCTCGAACTCAGTTTCAAACTGAGTCATATGGAGCTTTTTCGAGCCGAGTCGAGCGAGCTAACCAAGCTAACTCAGTTCCTATTTGTAAGTCCCATGTTGATAAATGTGTTTTATCCTATATGTGCCCTTTACATGTGACAATTGAGTTCCATATGCATGTCAGTGACGCACATTAGTTGTGAATTCTAGTCCATTTATTACAATTTCATGCTCCAACAAACATAAGTTTCACATAATATATATATTAATTTTCTTATCAAACTAGCCCTAGGATTCTCCCACTTTATGAGTGCTTTTTTGTAAGCTTGTAAAAGTGAAAATGCGTTTATAATAAGTGCAAATTTGAAAAATTACTTTTTCAAAATTGATTAATTAAATAGCTAACTAAATACATTTTAAGTCTATAAAAGTAATTTCTAGAATATAATTAAAAAAAAAAACTCGTTTAAACAAATGCCAAAATTCTCCGGTCCAAGACCCGTGAGCCCACAATGAATGGGCCATACAACGAATGGGCATGATCTCATGTCCATGCTAAAACATTTACAATAGCCCGTGGGACCCACCACTTGAACGGTTACGATCATCCTTACACATGGCACAACTGGCGGAGTCGAATTCTCTTTTAGTAGTCTGCGGACTACAGGAGTAAGACTCTTTCGATTACGAGCCGAAATATCTAGCGTCCGACGTCCCCACCAGACAGCGACTTGTGCTGGAACGGACCTTCTAGAACGTTCCGGATTTCTGGATCTCTTCCATAACCAGAAGATCAGAAGCTCTCTCTGATCCACACATTCTCCTTTCCTTTTACTTCCGATCAACCCATGCAAATGCAAACCTCGCCCCTTCTCTCTTTATATTAATTTCCCTTTTGCAATCCAATCCTGAAATCTCCATACTGTTGGAAACAGCAAACCCAAACAACTGTTTCCAGCAACAACCGGTGACCATTGAACTCCCCATGCATAACAGTTGAAGCTCTAAAGGAGCTGTTTTGGAAGATGAATGGCCAAATGTTAGTTTCTAGGAATATTAAATAATGGAAGAGTCTAGTAAGGGTATTGTAGTCATTTCACAGTTGGTGCAAAAGCTTATAAAAGGCACATTGTATGTCCGATTACAGCAACAGTGTAGCAAGTGAAAAGCAAGTAAAATTATTTTTATATATTTGTGGTGTGTTCAGTTCTAAGGCTTTGTAATGCTAAGAGAACGAATTTCTGGCTAGTACAGCCAACAAACTGGTATCAGAGCCTTGGTTGTTTTCCTGGAAGAAGCATCCAGGAGGCTTTTCAACCAAGTACAGATTTTTTCTAAGAAGAAAAATCTGTTTTCTTCAGAGCCAAAGTTTGAAAAATCTGTTTGAAAAATCGGGCTGAAGAAAAATCTATTTGAAAAAAAATTCAGATAGCAGAGCCCAGGTTCTTTTTCTACAAAAGTTTCCAGCATATTTTTTTTTTCAGCCAAGTCCAGAGTTTTCTGAAAAAATCTGTTGCAAAGGAAAGTTTTTTTTTGAGTTCCCTGTTAAGTTGTCAGCAATTTTAGAAAAGAAAATTTCTGTTTAAAAAATCAGATTTCAGCAATTTTGTTTTTTCAGCCAAACAAATCTGTTAAAAAAAAATCTGTTTTCTATTTCATCTCTCTCCCTTCATATAAAAAAATCAATTATTCCTTCTCTTAAAAAAAGAAGAGATGGCGTCCTCGATCCAGCCACAGATTCCAAAGTTATCTAAGGATAACTATAAAATCTGGTGCATCCAGATGAAAGCACTATTTGGGTCACAAGATCTATGGGAGATGGTTATCGATGGGTATGTAGAACCCACAACGGAAGAAGAAGCTCTCTACACCGCTGATGAAAGTGCAGTCCTGAAAGATCAAAGAAAGAAGGACAAGAAGGCTCTGTTTCTTGTCTATCAAGGGTTGGATGAGTCCACCTTTGAACGAATCGTTGAAGCGACAACATGCAAGCAAGCATGAGAGATTTTTAGCACAATTTTCAAAGGAGTTGATCGTGTGAAGAAGGTTCATCTCCAAACTTTTAGAGCTAAATTCGAGACCTCACACATGAAGGAAGGTGAGACCATTTCTGATTTTTTTTCAAGGTTACTTGTTATTGTTAACAACTTGAAAAGAAATGGTGAAAAGATCGAAGATGTACGGGTTGTTGAAAAAGTACTTCGATCCCTCACAACCAAATTTGAACATGTGGTTGTTGCCATAGAAGAATCAAAGGACTTAGAAAATCTGTCCATTGAAGAATTGATGGGCTCGTTGCAAGTACATGAGCAACGAATGCAAAAGAACGCGGGTTCAATGCTTGAACATGCCTTAGAATCTAAGTTGACTCAAAATGAACAAAAGAATGGTCATACACAACGAGGGGGCCGTGGCACTAGCAATCGTGCAAGAGGCAGAGGGCGTGGATATTATCCAAGACAATCACAAAATCAACAAAAGACTATCAATTTTCGTGGAAGAGGAAATGGTAGAGGTCGTTCCATGCGTGGACGTGGAAATACAAAAATATTCAATGTTACAATTGCAACAAGTTCGGCCATTATGCTTCAGACTGTTGGAGCAAACCAGTAGATCAAGATGAGCATTCTAATTATGCAGAAGCATCAAATCATGAAAAAGAAGACTCCACACTTCTTCTTGCACAGGAAGAAGCATGTGATTAACATGACGTGTGGTATCTCGACTCTGGTGCGAGTAACCACATGTGTGGAAAGAAGGAGCTGTTCGTTGAACTGGCAGAAGATGCTCGTGGCAATGTCAGTCTAGGAGACTCATCAAAAGTTCCTGTGAAAGGTAAAGGAAAAGTTAAAATCTATCAGAAGAATGGTGTGCCGAATTTTATCTCCAATATGTATTACGTACCAAACATGAAAAGTAACATCCTCAGTATCGGCCAACTCCTTGAGAAGGGGTATGTCATACACATGGAAAACCATTCTCTCTATAAGAGATGCACACGAAAGACTTGTGGCTCAAGTCCAAATGGCGAAGAATCGCATGTTTCCGCTCCATATTAACACAAAAGTTGAGAAGTGCCTCTATGGACTCGTGAAGAATGATTCATGGAGATGACATCTTCGTTTTGGGCATCTCCATTTCAGTGGCTTTAAACTCTTATCCTCATCAAGCATGGTGCATGGCTTACCGGCTATTGAAGCTCCAGAACATGTGTGTGAGGCATGCACACTCGGCAAGCAACAAAGGAACTCCTTTTCGAGTAGGAGTATCCCGAAGAGCAAGAGAACCATTGCAGTTGGTTCACACTGACATCTGTGGACCATTGGAGCCAATCTTTATTGGAGGTAATAAATACTTTATTACCTTCATTGACGATTTCAGTAGAAAATTGTGGGCGTATGTAATCAAAGAAAAGTCTGCTGCTTTTACTACTTTAAAATTTTTTAAGGCCCTTGTTGAAAAAGAAAGTGGTCTTAAAATCAAAACCCTTAGATCTGACAGAAGTGGGGAGTACACCTCAAATGCCTTTCGAGAGTATTGCAGGGAACAAGGCATCAAACAGCAACACACTGCAGCCTATACGCCACAGCAGAATGGCATTACGGAAAGAAAGAACCGCACCATCCTCGACATGACAAGAACCATGCTCAAAGAGAAAGGCATGCCAAAAAGCTTCTGGGCAGAGGCAGTTGCATGTACTGCCTACTTACTTAATCGATGTCCAACCAAGAGCGTAAGAAACATGATACCACAGGAGGCATGGAGTGGCTACAAACCAAGCGTGGCGCATCTAAGGATCTTTGGGTGTGTCGCCTACGCTCAAGTTCCAGAAGCAAGAAGAAAGAAGCTTGATGATCGTGGTGAGAAGTGCATCTTCATCGGTTACAGTGAAGTATCGAAGACATATAAGCTCTACAACCCACTAACTAACAAGGTGGTGGTAAGTAGAGATGTTGTATTCTGTGAGGAAGAAGCTTGGAAATGAAATAAGGAAGATTCGTCCAAAGAAAATCAAGTTGAGGTTGAAGAACATGAAGAAGATAAGCATGAGAACCAGGAACAGATACCTGCAACACCCTCTTTTGCCGAACCGTCTGCACGTAGAAGTCCAGCGATACGTTCCATCTCCTCTGGAAGTATTCCATCAAATCAAAATTCAGCCAGCACGTCATCATCCAGTTCTCCCTCACCCATGGCCCCGATCAAAATAAGGAGCCTCAACGATATATACGCCGAAACTGAGGAAATAAATTTGTTCTGCTTGTATGCGGACCATGAGCCTCTCACATTCGAGGAGGCCGTGAATGAAGAATGTTGGAGAAAGGCTATGGAAGAAGAGATCCATGCTATCAAGAAGAATCACACATGAGAGCTGATCTCACTCCCTAAAGGCTAAATGACCATTGGTATCAAATGGGTGTACAAGATCAAGAGGAATGCTGATGGTGAGATCGATCGCTATAAAGCAAGACTCGTAGCAAAGGGTTACAAACAGAAGTATGGGGTGGACTATGAAGTAGTCTTCACTCCTGTTGCTCGCCTTGACACTGTGAGGATGATTATCTCCCTTGCAGTCCATCACAGTTGGATGATTTACCAACTAGATGTGAAATCTGCATTCCTGAATGGAATTTTGGAAGAAGAGGTTTATGTTGACCAGTTTGAAGGTTTTGTTGTTCAAGGGGAGGAACACAAAGTGTATCGACTAAAGAAAGCCCTTTATGGGTTGAAGCAAGCTCCTCGTGCCTGGAATGCACGCATCGACAACTATCTTCAAAAGAACTGGTTTCGTCCAATGTCCATATGAGCATGCTGTCTACATAAGAAAAATGCTCATGGCGACATCCTCATAGCATGCCTATATGTTGATGATCTGCTGTTCACAGGAAACAGTGAGGCGATATTTGAAGAATTCAAGCATGCTATATCAATGAATTCGAGATGACTGATGGTGGATTGATGTCCTTCTTCTTGGGCATCGAAGTAAAACAACAAGTTGGCGGATATTTATATATCACAGAAAAAGTATAAGAAGTAAGAGTTGCTTAAAAAGTTCAAGATGATACTGCAATTCGTGAACACGCCTGTATCAACAGGCCTGAAGCTGACAAAAGAAGGAGAAGGAAGAAGCGTGGACTCGACTCTGTTCAAGAGTCTGATTGGAAGCCTAAGGTATCTCACAATCATAAGGCCGGATATCGTTTACAGTGTTGGGCTTCTAAGTATGTACATGGAAGCGCCAAAAGAATCACACTGGCTAGCCGCAAAAAGAATCCTCAGGTACATCAAAGGAACAATGGAATTCGTCTTTTCTATCCATACAATGATGAAGCAATGCTATATGGATACTCAGACAGTGATTGGGGAAGTGACCAAGATGAAATGAAAAGCACCACTGGATATGTATTCTATCTCGGGTCGACTGCTTTCACATGGAATTCGAAGAAACAGAGTGTGGTCGCCTTGTCCACATGTGAAGCAGAGTACATGGCAGCATCGTCCACTGTCTGTGAAACGATTTGGTTGAGAAACCTGCTAAAGGAGCTGAAGCATCCGCGAGGGAGAATCCATAGTTATATATGTGGATAACAAGTCGGCAATTGAACTTGCCAAAAATCCGGTGCAGTATGGAAGGAGCAAGCACATTGATACTAGGTATCACTTCTTAAGAGATCAAGTAAAACAGAAAATGGTGAAATTGGAGTACTGTCACACCACTGAACAGGTCGTGGACATATTCACCAAGGCATTACGACTAATGCATTCAAGAAATTTAGATCGATGCTTAGAATGAAGCCTGTTTTGATTTGAAGGGGAGTGTTGGAAATAGCAAACCCAAACAGCCATTTCCAACAACAACCGGTGACCATTGAACTCCCCATGCATAACAGTTGAAGCTCTAAAGGAGTGTTTTGGAAGATGAATGGCCAAATGTCAGTTTCTAGGAATATTAAATAATGGAAGAGTCTAATGAGGGTATTGTAGTCATTTCACATTTGGTGCAAAAGCTATAAAAGGCGCACTATATGTCCGATTACAGCAACAGTGCAGCAAGTGAAAAGCAAGTAAAATTATTTTTATATATTTGTGGTGTGTTCGGTTCTAAGGCTTTGTAAAGCCAAGAGAATTTCTGGCTAGTACAGCCAACACGTACGCCCATGAACTGATCGAGATGGATAACAATCGACGGTCCCGATCTTATTACAGAGTTCTTGGCGTCGTTAGGGATTCCGCATCTGAAATACGAGCTGCTTATCGGAAGCTCGCATTGGTAAATCTCTCTCTCTCTCTCTCTCTCTCTCTCTCTAGAAATCGATTTTAATTTTTTTTCAATTTGTGGAGTTAAGGATCTGATTTCTGTACAGAAATGGCATCCAGACAGATGCATCCAAACGCCTCCGCATGCAGAAGAATCGAAGAGGATATTTCAGCGAATTCAAGAAGCTTACACAGGTAATTATTTTAATTAATTAATCTCAATTATGGTTATCTAATTTATTTTTAAAAAAATTCAGAGATTTTATATTATTTTTCTGCAGTTTCATCGGATCAAAGGAAGAAAATGATGTATGATGTGGGATTGTACGATCCAGATGAAGAAGAGGATGAGATGAGTAGAATTTCACACACAAAGGTCGATTTCCTGAGTCCGACGGACAATTGAAGTGAATTCGTAGTCCGCCTTGAATTGGTAATCCTAGTCATTCCAATCATAGAAGCTCCAATATGGTGTGAAAAGAAGACCGACCATGGCCTATCCGTAATGAGGCCCACCAATTTCAGTGTTCCGAGGTCTACCCATCTTTCAGCATTTGTAATTTTTCATTTTTTTTCCCCCTTTTCTTTCAGGTTTTTTCCGAGTTTATGCAGGAAATGCTGTCGCTCATGGCTACCGAAAAGAGAAAGGTTTGAAGTTTTCTTTTATTTTTAATTTTGCTAACTGCCTTTTATCGTTGGTTTACCAATTCCACGAGCGCGTGGAAGCGTTGCCCATTCACACGCTGGCTCACGTGTCAATGCGAGATCTGATCTTTCAATCAGGTGCCAGCACTGCTTTATTTCTTCTAACCTAAAAAATCAGGCCATTTCACAACTCAGGTGGGCGTCAGCATCCAAAACAAATGGACGGCTAGAAAATTTTGTTTTAGCCATTAGGTTTATGGATGGTGGCCCACGTTAGGAGTTGAAGCTGCTGATTTTTTTTGGCAGATGGAAACCTCAGATTCACACGTGACACGTATTCCTACGTAGCGCTTGTTGTTGCAAACATTACGCTAGCCCCTTACGGATAACCGCTACTCTTCGGTTGTTGGAATGGTAAGTGCACTCGCGGTTGTGAGAGGCCGGGCACGCACGTGTACCACACTTATAATGTAACAGCCCACGTCCACACTGTATGATATTGTCTGCTCTGGGCACCGCCCGCACGGTTTTGTTCTCGGGATCGTCCTCAAAAGGCCTCATACAGTATAGAGTGACAACTCTACATATAACCACTACAACTTTAGACGGCACTTCCGATGTGGGACAAAGCTTCACCTTTCACTGTGTGCACAGTAGCCTGCCAGCCACAGTAGCCTACCAGCCACACAATAGCCTGCCAGCCATCTTGGGGCCCGCCCACATGTGTGCCCACCCACATGTGACCACAGTGACGGGGCGTCACAATATCCCCCACCGAGGGCAGAGCCGTCCTCGGCTCTGATACCATTTGTAACAGCCCACGCCCACACTGTATGATATTGTCCGCTCTGGGCACAGCCCGCACGGTTTTGTTCTCGGGATCGTCCCCAAAAGGCCTCATACAGTATAAAGTGACAACTCTACATATAACTACCACAACTTTAGACGGCACTTCCGATGTGGGACAAAGCTTCACCTTTCACTGTGTGCACAGTAGCCTGCCAGCCACAGTAGCCTGCCAGCCATCTTGGGGCCCGCCCACATGTGTGCCCGCCCACATGTGCCTGCCCACGTGTGACCACAGTGACGGGGAGTCACATAAAAGAACGTGAAATTACTTCTAAAACCTCCAAGTTCACATGGTGTGGCCCACCCGATATTTCGATATCTGATTTTTCTATTTTCAATTCATACTGTAGAGTTACACATGATGAACGGATTTAATGAAAGATAAACAATATAGTAATCCACACACAACCTACGGTTGACATCCCATCCCTATTGTTCCCTATGGTTTGGCCCATCTGAGTTGGGGATCGCGATGATATTTTTGACCCAGGTCCTAAATTCGAGGATGGAATCTGATGGACGGAGTGGATTTTACATATAGGACTTGGTGGCCCACACAAGCTTTGGTGTGGAGGATTCCGATCCCTACCGCCGTCTGGCTACCTTTGGTAGTTCAGTGCACCAGCAAATAAAGTGGCCCCGACTGGCAAAGGATGGCAGTGAAGGACGGACGATGCAGATGGTCCCTCCAGCCTTTCTGACTGATGGGAATATTTGTGGACCTACAGTAGTCAGACGGACTACCGTTCTTTCCCTCCATTTAGAACGCGCGTGCTTCTCTGGCTCTTCTGAAGATTCTGATGACCCTTTTTGTCGCTTTCATTGCTTTCATTGGAAGCCTAAGTACCTGTTTGGGACGGCATTTCCTCGTAGCGATATGCAATTCCTGGATACACCGTATATCTGTTTGAGTGACAACTCCCTAATAAATCAATAGATTTGCCTGGCACGAGTAATTTTTCTCACTAAATCGGTGTCCACATTATCCCAAACAGGCTCTACGGGTATTCCGTGATTCATAAAGACATTTGAGTGAGGTTTACGTGAAAACATGCCACCACATGTGAGGTCGAAGAGCCATTAATAGGGTGTGTTAGTATACGGGTTCAATCATCAGGGTGTGGTAGTTGATGAAACGTCAGACGGTTAGAAAAATCACAAGCAACAATGTGAAATCCCTGATTAGATGGTTAGATTTTTTATTTTTTTTATTTTTTAATAAAAAAACACAAGTAATATTAAGTTGGATTACACTCTCGTGTTTTTTGGGTAGAAACTGTTAATGACTTCTTTTTTTTGTTTTTGTTTTTTAACACATCCACTCACACTACAGTGGGATTTTATGGCAATGGATCGTGGGATTTCCCCGCAATACTGGAACCAGGATCTCGGGTTGAAACTCTCGTGAGTCTACCACAAGAGTATAGGTAGAAAATGTTAATATGACTTTCTACTTAGTGATTTTTTTTGTTTCCAACACTGCATTAGATTAAGATGAAGATGTATTATCTGAAAATTTATTTATTACTCATTTCTTGGTGATCTTGATAGCCTTATATTTTAAGTATCATATTCAATAGCAGTTGCTAGCTTTATTTTGCGATGGTGTGCACCAACTAAACACTGTACAAGCATTGGGAGCTATCAGTGAATACATAGCGAACCTAAATACAAATCATTGAATTGCGGGGCCTAGGCCTGATTGCACCAGCCTTAATGGAAATTCAAGACGAGCTGACCCATAGCTCAACCTACACATTAGGGCTGTCAATGGGCTTGGCTTCGGCCAGGCAAATCAAAATTTTGAATCGGCCAGGCTCAAGGAGATTTCCCAAATGAAGAAGCATGCAAGACACCAGGCCAGGCCCACCCAAGCCCAGCCTTTTGACAGCCTTACTACCCATTGCGAGACTGCTTATGAGGTAGTATCGCCCTGGTTTGGACCGGTACCAGGGCAATACGCCCATGTTGCTAATGGGCAATGCATGTACGTATCTACATGACAGTGATGCGTACGTCGAACCATTATACAGAGACGTTTATCCAACTTGGCTGTTCCGCAGCTGACGTGTATGTGAACGGACAAAACTGTGTGGCAGGAGAAGAGCTATAGCATAGCGGAACTGCAACGGATGTTAGCAGGAATGCAGAAAGACTACGATTCTCATGCTAGATGGACAGTTGAAGAAGATTATAGAAGCTCGAAGAGGATCCGTAAGGAGTGCCACGTCCACGTGTCAGGGATTGAGATGTTCGGAAATGCGGCTTGTTGATTCCTTTTTAATTTGAGTCAGGAGGTTTCCTCCTGTGAATGCGTTAAAAAAGAAAACTGCTAGTAGATCAACACATAGCTTGGTGGTGTTAGAACGTGGCTGAATTTAATTGAGTATGTACCACTGCAAGAAATGGTCCCGCTAAAAGCATATTTGAAAGGAACGCAGATTGCTGTGAAGTCGAGCATGTTTGAAAGTTGCTAGGTAACCGACCATGCCCATTTCTGACAGTGGAATACGGATCCTAGCAAAAGAGCAAAAAAAAAAAAAAGAAAAAAAAAAGCAGGAATGTCGTGGCAATCTGAGTCAATCAATGCACACACGAGCTTACATGGCAATGTATCTCGGGGTCCACATTTTCGCTTGAAATGCTCAGACGGTAGATGGGCTTCCACCAGAAATGCTGCAAGCGAGGTAGAGTTTACATGCAAGGGTGACAACAAAGGCCCAAGGCCTGAAGCCCACATGGCCCACAGAACAGTGTCAAGCCCGATTACAACAAGTCAGGCGTGAAACCGGATAAAATCCCTTTACCTCACTTGAATGAACTCGATCGGTTGGGTCCCATCTGACCTGAAAATTGATAAATTCTCTCTTTCCCACTTCTTCATTGTTCCTAATCTATCTACTTATCAGGTGGGCCACTCATCAAAAATAAAATAAAAATTAGAGGATGAGACCATGACAGGCGTATGCATGTGGTCATCTCAAGCCGGGTTAGCTGGCTGGTTCGCGCCCCAATGACGTGACACCAAAGCCAACCTAGAAATTCATCAGGCCGCGCATGTTGGGCCGAGGCCCTGCCCACCTGTCGAGCTAGTAGGTCGAAACCCCAGACTAAAGTTGGATAGGACTCGTCAGCATGGACAGGCTCCGGCCCACTGCCCCAGGTGTGACATTACCTGGCTCAGAATCCGGACGATCAACTTACCCGGTTGGGTACACTTTTTGGGAAACGGATTGGCTACTCCCCCTGCCACCAGCTCCGTGGCTGATGGTCGGTGCTCTGTGCGACCCATCATGATGTATATGTTTCATCCATTCTGTTCATCCATTTTTAAAGATCATGTTATATCTTGATCCCAAAAATGAGAGGAATATAAATCTTAGATGGACCACACCACATGAAAAAACAGCGATTGGATATCCATCATTAAAATTCTCCTAAGGGCCACTATGCTGTTTAGTTGACATCCAATCTGTTGATTAGGTCATACAGTCCCAGATGAAGAGAAAAAACAAAGATCAGCTTGGTCCAAAACTTTTGTGGCCCCCAAAATGTTTTCAATGGTCGATCCTCATTCAACACTGTTTCCTGTAATGTGGTCCACTTGAGATTTGGATATACCTCATTTTGGACTGATCTGTAAAAAATAGATGGACGGCATGGATGAGGTCCAGATACGAAGAATGCTGCGGAGCGGGATGGGCTGGGCTGGGGTCGGGTCAGCTCATATTTCATGGAAGCGATGGGCCCCACTTTAGAATAGCCCACATCTTTGCCATCTTGGTGCATGGGTCTCGAACTGCTGAAGCAGGTTGCGGGCCATGCCAGTTACGACGGGCCAGGTTCGAGCATGACACCTAAGACCCATGGTCAAGCCCGGCATGGCCTAGAACAGCAGGCTCGAGGCTGAGGCATGGCCCAGGCAGAACTACCTCCTACGCAGACGAAAATTGATAAAATCCACGTCTCCGATTTGAATGTTACTAGTTTATCTGTTGATCAAAATGGGCCATGCATGCATAAAGAAATAGACAGGTTTCCTCACCGAGAACGGGAAGGGCATTATGGTAAGATCCATAACAGGTGCACATGTTAAGTCAGGCGGGCTGGGCTAAAATGACTTGACATGAAGCCCAATAGCCCAATACAAAAATTACGGGGTCAGGTCTCTTGGGCTTCCCGGTCGATTTCTCTCTCTTCTCAGGGACTCGATTTCGGTAGGGACCCCAACAATACCGAAATCGGTACTGGTCGGTTCTGTGTAACCCACCATGATTGTGTGTATTATCCATGCCGTCCATCAATTTTGCCATCACATTTCAGGGAAAAAGACAAAAAAAGTGAAGCAGATCCAAACGTTAGGTTGATGACACCATAGGAAACGGTGGTGAAATTTTTGTTTTCCCTTCATCCAGGGTGTGTGACCTAATCATCCGTTTAGATGAGGGACAAACATTACGGTGGGCCCATTAAATTTTTTAATGGTGGTCATTCAATCACCACTGTTTCCTGTGGCGTGGTCCACCTCATATTTGGATCTGCGTCATTTTGGGGCTCATACCCTAAAATGAGCAGGAAAAATGGATGAAGGGCATGGATAATAAAACATACATCATGGTGGGGCGCCAATCCTTTTCCCCCCTTAATTACAAGAAGAAAGAGTCCTGATCGTCACTTGAATGGATCATAAAAGACGACTTACACAAACACATACAACCCTCGGTTCCATTAAAAATAAAAAAACCCAAGTCAGTAGGAAATAGAAATACATACCACATCTTACATTTTTATTTATCACCATACATAAAACCATCTCAACGGCTCATATTGGAATCGCATTGGAAACGGACGGATACACGACTGTGGCCGGGTGGGCCATGATGCGCCGGCCCTTCATGTGTCGAAAGCAATAAACAACGGCTCCGACCGGCCACTCCACGACCGCCGCGACCGCAAACGCCAGGAAGCCCAGTGTGGGCCCCACGAACTTGCACCGGCACGGGTTGCTCCTCGTGCCGCATTGCACACATAACGGGACACCCATGATCGCTCTGATTTAAAGAGAATGAAGGAAATCAATTCACCTCGTAGATTGAATGATCCTACTAGAGAGCACAGGAAGAGATGGAGCGTTTGGATTTGGATTTGGATTGTGGGAGATGGACTGCGTTTTATAACAGCAGGTTCGTAGTGGCTGGACGACACGTGGCAACAGCAGGTCACACGTTGGCATGGGGCAAGTACATGCTCGCCATCTGTCTCTCAGGAAGGAAAAGATGTCGGCGGAGCATGAAACGTGTATCATCGATGGATGGAGGGTAGAAAGGGAACCGGATTCCTCTGCAACAGCTGCTGGGTTATGTGGGGCCCACCATATGATTTTTTGGGAGACGGATTGGCTACTCCCCATGACACCAGCCCCGTGGCTGGTTTCCCGTGCTCTGTGGGCCCACCATGATGTATGAGTTTCATCCCTTCTGCTCATCCATTTTTTACGGATCATTTTATGGTTTTTTAATAAAAATGATGGGGATATAAATCTTAGATGGACCACGCCACAGGAAAACAATAATATTGGATATCCACCGTTAAAATCCTCCTAAGGCTCACTGTACTGTTTATTTGACATCCAATCTGTTGAGTAGGTCATAAAGACCTAGATGAAGGGAAACAATAAATATCAGTTTTATCCAAAACTTTTATGGCCACCAAAACGTTTTTAATGGTCAATGTTCATTTAATACTGTTTCCTGTAATGTGGTCCAATTGAGATTTCGATATACCACATTTTTCTTTCTTTTACCATAAAATGATCTATAAAAATAGATTGACAAAATGGATGAAATACATACATCATGGTGGGGGCCACGGAGAACCGACCAGCAGCCATTGGCTAGTGGCCGGGGGAGTAGCCAATCCGTTTCCGATATTTTGTGGCATATGCTCGGACGCGGATTAGATAATGACGGGTTGAGAGCGAATCGGCTACGTCACCAGTTCTGTCGGTAGCTAATCCGCGCCCCATCTGCTCCATCTTACGCCCCTCAATTTCAGGCCAATCCAGAGCTCAGGTGGTCCACACCATTGGGAACGTGGACATAGGGCAAATTTTTTGATGCTGTTTAAGTACCCACCTTAGATTACATACTCAATCCAACCCGTTCATCTGGTGCGACTGACAAGGATGAAGGAAGAATTTCAAAATAATGACTGATCTAAAACTTATGTGGGACACACTGCTTGATTTAAAGATTTTAGTGGGGATTTTACATTGTTGCACTTAGTGTGTCCAAATTATGTCTGTACCGTTGTCATGAAGTTTTTCACCTGTTGGACTGATCAGATGTCTAAAAAATAACACGGCGGGCCCATAAAGATTCGGTTGTTGTAGCCGGGGCTACAGCAAGTGTTATACTTCCGGACGATATCGGTCATGGAAAAGTCAAGTGGTGGATAAGTCATGATTTTGGTCGGGCAGTGTTGGAAGATTCATGCGCAGTCACTGGGACATTTTACTCCACAGCATAGAACAAGCAGAATCCAAGCCGTCCTGCAAAACCGGCAGCGGGAAGCTAGGTGGCTCCTCCCTTTATGTTTGCGAGAAATCCATCCGTCCATCCATTTTTCCAGATCATGTTAAGGATGTGGGCCTAAAAATTGGAAGATCCAAAACTCAATTGGGCCTCATGACAGTAAAAAGTGGGTAGGAAAATGCTTACGGTTGAAATTTCCCTGGGTGCACCGTGACATTTATATGCCATTCATGCAGTTCACAAGATTATTCCGACTACGATGAACTGAAAAAACAAAAAAAATATTAGCCTGAATCAAAACTAGAAATTCATCGGGCCGTACGTGTTGGGCCCATGCCCAGCCCACCTGTCGAGCTAGTAGGTCGAAGCCCCAGACTAAAGTTGGATAGGGCGTCAGCATAGACAGGCTCCGGCCCACTGCCCCAGCTGTGACATGACCTGGTTCAGAATCCGGACGATCAACTTACCCGGTTGGGTACACTTTTTGGGAAAAGGAGCTGGTGGTAGGTGCTCTGTGAGACCCACTATGATGTATGTGTTTCATCCATTATGTTCATCCATTATTAAAGATCATGTTATCTCTTGATCTAAAAAATGAGAGGAATATAAATCTTAGGTGAACCATATCACATGAAAACAATAGTAATTGGATATCCATCATTAAAATCCTCCTAAGGCCCCTTATGCTGTTTATTTGACACCCAATCTGTTGATTAGGTCATACAGTCACAGATGATGATTAGGTCATACAGTCACAGATGAAGAGAAAAAACAAAGATGAGCTTGATCCAAAACTTTTATGGCTCTTAAAATGTTTTTAATGGTCGACCCTCATTCAACACTGTTTCCTGTAATGTGGTCCACTTGAGATTTGGATATACCTCATTTTTGGACTCGTACTGTAAAATGATAGGTAAAAAAATAGATGGACAGCATGGATGAGACACACATTATAGTGGGGCCCACATAACACCGACCACCAGCCATTGGCTGGTGTCAGGGGGAGTAGCCGATCCGTTTCCCACTTTTTTGGGGCTGTGGATCCAGATACCAAGAATGCTGCGGAGCGGGCTGGGGCTGGGCTGGGGTCGGGTCAGCTCATATTTCATGGAAGCGATGGGCCCCACTTTAGAATAGCCCACATCTTTGCCCTCTTGGTGCATGGGTCTCGAACTGCTGAAGCAGGTTGCGGCCCATGCTAGTTACGACGGGCCAAGTTCGAGCATGACACCTATGACCCATGGTCAAGCCCAGCATGGCCTAGAACAGCAGGCTCGAGGCTGAGCCCAATAAAATCCGGGCATGGGCCCAGGCACAACTACCTCCGACCTAGACGAAAATTGATAAAATCCACGTCTCCGATCTGAATGTTCCTAGTTTATCTGTTGATCAAAATGGGCCATGTATGCATAAAGAAATAGACAGGTCGCCTCACCGAGAACGGCAAGGGCATTATGGTAAGATCCATAACAGGTGCACATATGAAGTCAGGTCGGACTGGGCTAAAATGACTTGACATGAAGCCCAATACAAAAGTGACCGGGCTCAGGTCTCTTGGGCTTCCCGGTCGATTTCTCTCTCTTCTCAAGGGACTCGATTTCCGTAGGGACCCCTCCAATACCGAAGTCGGTACTGGTCGGTTCTGTATGCCTCACAATGATTTGTGTGTATTATCCATGCCGTCCATCAATTTTGCCATCACATTTCAGGGAAATAGACAAAAAAATGAAGCAGATCCAAACGTTAAGTTGATGACACCATAGGAAACGGTGGTGAAATTTTTGTTTTCCCTTCATCCAGGTTGTGTGACCTAATCATCCGTTCAGATGACGGACAAACATTACGGTGGGCTCATTAAATTTTTTTAATGGTGGTCATTCAATCACCACTGTTTCCTGTGGCGTGGTCCACCTGATATTTGGATCTGCGTCATTTTTGGGCAGGAAAAATGGATGAAGGGCATGGATAATAAAACATACATCATGGTGGGGCGCCAATCTTTTTCCCCACTTAATTACAAGAAGAAAAGAGTCCTGATCGTCACTTGATTGGATCATATAAGACGACTTACACAAACACATACAACCATTGGTTCCATTAAAAAACAAACCCAAGTCAGTAGGAAATAGAAATACATACCAACATCTTAAATTTTTATTTATCACCCTAGCAATATTCTTTTTCCGTACATAAAACCATATCAACGGCTCATATTGGAATCGCATTGGAAACGGACGGATACACGACGGTGGCCGGGTGGGCCATGATGCGCCGGCCCTTCATGTGTCGAAAGATATAAACAACGGCTCCGATCGGCCACTCCACGACCGCCGCGACCACGAACGCCAGGAAGCCTAGTGTGGGCCCCACGACCTTGCACCGGCACGGGTTGCTCCTCGTGCCGCATTGCACACATGCCGGGACACCCATGATCGCTCTGATTTAAAGAGAATGAAGGAAATCAATTCACCTCGTATATTGAATGATCCTACTAGAGAGCACCGGAAGAAGTGGAGCGTTTGGATTTGGATTGTGGGAGCTGGACTGCGTTTTATAGCAGCAGGTTCGTAGTGGCTGGACGACACGTGGCAACAACAGGTCACGCGTTGGCATGTGACAAGTACATGCTCGCCATCTGTCTCTCAGGTAGGAAAAGATGTCGGCGGAGTATGAAACGTGTACCATCGATGGATGGAGGGTAGAAAGGGAACCGGATTCCTCTGCAACAGCCGCTGAGTTATGTGGGCCCACCATATGATTTTTTGGGAAACGGATTGGCTACTCCCCATGACACCAGCCCCGTGGCTGGTGTTCGGTGCTCTGTGGGCCCACCATGATGTATGAGTTTCATCCATTCTGTTCATCCATTTTTCACAGATCATTTTATGGTTTTTTAATAAAAAATGATAGGGATATAAATCTTAGATGGACCACACCACAGGAAAACAATAATTATTGGATATCCACCATTAAAATCCTCCTAACGCCCAGTGTACTGTTTATTTGACATCCAATCTGTTGATTAGGCCATAAAGACTCAGATGAAGGGAAACAATAAATATCAGTTTGATCCACAACTTTTATGGCCCCCAAAACGTTTTTAATGGTCAACGTTCATTAAATACTGTTTCCTATAATGTGGTCCACTTGAGATTTCGATATACCTCATTTTTCCTTCTTTTAAAATAAAATGATCTATAAAAATAGATGGACGGAATGGATGGAACACATTCATCATGGTGGGGCCCACGGAGCACCGACCACAGCCATTAGTTGGTGGCAGGGGGAGTAGCCAATCCGTTTCCGATATTTTGTGGCATCTGCTCGGACGCGGATTAGATACTGAAAGATTGAGAGCGAATCGGCTACGTCACCAAAGTTCTGTCGGTTAGCTATTCCGCGCCCCATCTGCTCCATCTTACGCTCCTGAATTTCAGGCCAATCCAGAGCTCAGGTGGTCCACACCACTGGGAACGTGGACATAGGGGAAATTTTTTGATGCTGTTTAAGGACCCACCTTAGATTACATACTCAATCCAACCCGTTCATCTGGTGCGACTGACTAGGATGAATAAAGAATTCCAAAATAATGACTGATCTAAAACTTATGTGGGACACACGGCTTGATTTAAATATTTTAGGGGGGATTTTACATTGTTACACTTAGTGTGTCCAAATTATGTCTGTACGGTTATCATGAAGTTTTTCACCTGTTGGTCGGATCGGATGTCCAAAAAATAACACGGTGGGCCCTATAAAGATTCGGTTGTTGTAGCTGGGGCTACAGCAAGTGTTCTACTTCCAGACGATTTCGGTCATGGAAAAGTCAAAAGTGTTGGATTAGTCATGATTTCGGTCGGGCAGCGTTGGAAGATTCATGCGCATTCACTGGGACATTTTACTCCACGGCATAGAACAAGCAGAATCCAAGCCGTCCAAATGGTGGGCCCACGACTTGTAGTTGCACGCTGGCAAGAAACGATCCCGTATTACGTGGACGCGGACTGCCTGCAAAACCGTTTTGCATGAACTTCCAGCAGCTAGCGGGAAGCTAGGTGGCTACTGCCTTTATGTTTGCGAGAAATCCATCCGTCCATCCATTTTTCCAGATCATGTTAGGACGTGGGCCCAAAAATAGTGGGCCTCACGACAGTAAAAAGTGGGTAGGAAAATGCTTACGGTTGAAATTTCCCTGGGTGCACCGTGACATTTATATGCCATCCATACCGTTCATAAGATTATTCCGACTATGATGACCTGAAAAAACAAAAAATATTAGACTGAACCAAAACTCTTGTGGCCCCGCGAATGTTTCAACGGTGGAGGTTTAATCCTCACTCATTCCTGTCGTGCAGCCCACTTGAGTTTTGGATTTTCCTTTTTTATTTTATTATTTTTTTATTCATGCTCTAAATTGATCTAGAAAAACGGATGGACGGGATGGATCTCTCACAAACATCACGGTGGCCCCACGTAGCTTCCCGTTGCAGGAAGTTTATGCGATGGGCTTTAGAAAGTAACCCACTATCACGTGCGAATGCGACGCCGGTTTTTTCTTCTCGACTCTTCTAATGGCTAAAGCGTGTTATTTGATACTCTTGAGTAATATGGTTCATATGCATTTAATCGTAATTGCATACGTGGCATACATATAACTCAGGAATGGCGGTGCCCACAGCATTTAAATCGCAAACAGGGAAGACGGATTGTTTACTCCCCCAGACACCAGCCCCGTGGCTGGTGGTCGGTGATTTGTGGGCCTCACCGTGATGTATTTTTTTCATCCATTTGGTTCATCCATTTTTACAGATCATTTTATTGTTTAATGAAAAAATGATAGGGATATAAATCTCAGGTGGACCACACCACAGGAAAACAATAATGATTGGATATCCACCATTAAAATCCTCCTAAGGCCCATTGTACTGTTTATTTGACATCCAAGCTGTTGATTAGGTCATAAAGACCCAGATTAAGGGAAACAATAAACATCAGCTTGATCCAAAACTTTTATGGCCACAACGTTTTTAATGGTCAACATTCATTCAACACTGTTTCGTGTGATGTGGTCCACTTGAGATTTCAATATACCTCAATTTTTCTCTCATAACATAAAGTGATGTATAAAAATAGATGGACAGCATGGATGAAACACATACATCATAGTGGGGCCCACAGAGCACCGACCACTACCCATTAGCAGGTGGCAGGGGAGTAGCGAATCCGTTTCCCAACCAGGAGGGTGCGGATTGGCCACTGACAGGTTGAGTAGCGAGACTGCTACTGAAGTGACGTCGGCAAGTTATGTGGGGCCCACCATGATGCATGTTTTGTATGCATGCGGTCTATCCAATCGGAGAGATCATCTTAGGATAGAGGTCGGCATCGAGCCGAGTCGAGTCGAGTCGAGGTAGGTCAAGCTCGGCTCGGCTTGTCTATGGTGTACTCGATTTCAAGCTCGAGCTCGAGCTTGTTGATATCATCATATGTTAAGTTATTAAAGTTTTGAAACTCGCATTCCACTTGTTAGTAGATTTGGGCATGTCTGACTCAATTTGGTGGATTCGACCCGATCCGACCCGTTCTGAACCAAACTGACGGTTTGGATCGGTACGGATCAAGTAGGGCCATCCAGATTCGACAGTTTTTCAGATCGAGATCTGGTTGCGGTCAATCTGGACCGATCCGATCCGACCCAAACTGATTCTTATCAATACTTCTACTTTTTCCTGTGGTATGGTCCGCTTGAGCTTTGGATATGCATCAATTTTGGGTTCAACGACTAAAATGATCTGAAAAAATGAATGGACGGCGTAGATAAATCACATGCATTCACGGTGGGCCCCAATAGAGTTTACTCAGTATGTCGATAAGAGTGTTCAACATACTGAGCAAGGAACCCAGGTGGGGCCCACTGTGATGTTTTGGAGAAATCATCCCCGTCCATTAGATTTTTTATTTCATTTTAGGAGATGATGCCAAAAATGAACCGTATCCAATGCTTAAGCGGGCCATAATAAAGGAAAAGATGGTTAGGGAAATTCCTACCATTGAAACCTCCCTGGGTTCGACAGTGATGTTTATATGCCATCCATACCGTTAATAACGTCATTCCTACTGGGATGAACTAAAAACACAAATATTAGGATGATTGAAAACTTCTATGGCTTCACGAACATTTCAACGGTAGACATTCAATTATCACATTTTCAGTCCACTTCAGCATTGGATATGGTTCATTTTTGGCATGATGTCTTAAAATTAACTCACAAAACTGATGGACGTGGAGGATTTCTCACAAACATCACAGTGGGTCTCACCTGCCTTCCCAGTGCATGCTTTCGCAGGAAATCCGCGTCCTACTAGAGGTGGGCATCGAGCCGAGTCGAGTCGAGGTGGGCCAAGCTTAGCTTGGCTTGTCCATGATGTACTCGAGTTCGAGCTCGAGCTCGAGCTTGGCCTCGAGCTCAACATTTAAGCTTGGCTTGTTTGCCAAAGCAAAAGAGTCGAGTTCGAGTCGAGCTAGTGGTTCAAGTCGAGTCAAGTTTACCTCAAGTCGAGCTCGAGCTTGTTGGGTGAGAGAGTAATGGATTCTGTTCTTGATCCTCCTCCATTGATGAAAAATTCAAAAATATTAAGAGAATCAAAGCAAAACTCGATGAAAAAACCAAACAAAGCTTCGAATTGGATGAGGAAACCTATAAGAACCAATCTGTTTTTGATCTTCTTCCACCAGCAGAAATCCAAGTACTAGAAAAGAAACAGTGCAGAACACAGATCAGAAATTCAAGTAAAGAGCTCTAACTAATTGTAACGCCCCGGAAAATGGGGGGTCGTGCATAGACTCGACTCCCGAGTTCCCGAGTGTCACTTATCATACATTTTATAGTTTTATGGTTAATCAAGCTTAAATGCACAATTTGGAATATCCTGGAGCATGAAACATAATCATAACTGATTTATTGAAATGAAATAAGTTCAAATACATATACAAGTCCAAAGAATATGAAAAGGGTCGCATAAGACGTTGCCCATCAAAATTTAAAATAAAATGATATGTCCACAAGAATAAAGCTGAGTCCACAACTCAGCGATCCAATTCCCGCCTGTCAAGCCGATGGAGAGCCGCCCATCAAGTACTAAAAGTAGGACAGCTCGTACTCCTCGTCCAAGCTCGCCTCGCCAGACTCCTCATGCCCTGAGTCACCTGCATCTATGAATGAGTCTGGTTGGTGTTTTAAAACACCGTCCCAGAGTGAGAGTGAGTGATCAACTCAGTGTGAACTATTGGTCTCAAGTTACAACAGGCATCAATTGTAATATGAACTTAATGAAAAGCAGACAATCATCAACACCTAATAACTCTTATTTAAAATGCATGCATGCGGGATGATATGATGCATGCCCTCGCCACAACACTCCCTCAAGCGACTCCATCTAACGATCGCATATGACAACACTCCCTCAGAGCGACCTCGACTTCCGAGTCGCCACCCTAACTAATGCGTGCAATGCGATCATGTTAGCCGAGTTATTAGTTAAGTCCATTCATCCAGCAGGTTGGGGATTCTGATTCACCCTACGTATCAATGCCCTAAGCTGGTTGCGAGGCCAAGACCCCATCAACGCGTGAGGCCGAGACCTCGCGGTCCGTGATCCCGTCGGGTTCCTCATCCCCGACACCAAGCACATGAGGAGTGCCGAAAGGAAGGGATCGCTCGCGGTCACTACGGGGAGGCGCGGTACCCCAGCGTAGGCCGACAGCTCGGACATAGTGTCCCATTCCACCATGCCCGGCTCACGAGGCTGTGGACCAGTTTCAAGTGAATTTTTGATGGGCTACAACGGTTGTAGGGTGGTTCAGGTTCCATACATTTGTGAGCAAACAGGGTTAACATACAGGGTTGGTCAGACAGTAGGCTAGACCACACGAGTCAAGCGAGCGTGAGACGAGTGACCTCGGGCACAAAGACCCATGTAGTCGAACTACAGCCACCCGAACACACTCGCCCAAACCCACAGGTTTAGCCTGAGGGTAGTCCCACCAATGGGACAACCATCTCTCCTCATGATTCCTGACTAACCCAATAGGATGAAGGTTATTCATAACAACACAACTATACAGATTCTCAACTAGCGAACAACCACATGTTCTCATGCATTCCACACATACATATGAATACTCCTACAAGCATCCAAGCATTATTAAGAATAAAAAGCATGTGAGTGTGTGGGTTAGTGAGGAAGTTGAGTACTTCCTCCATCTTGAGAAATCATGAGTGTAAGGGTAATTAATCATACACACAATGAAGCACCATATATGAGGGAAATGAATTGAACAATCATGAACATATTATCATCCATACGTAATATCATGTGAAAGGCAAGATCTACATCAAATTGAGAGCTTAGCATGTACATCCAAACAATTCCAACAACCATGTAATCCCTAGGGTTTCACTAGAAATTCAAATATAACATCCAAGCATTCAAAATCATTAAACCCACACTAAAATTGGTGCTAGGCCACCTAAGAACAATAGTCCACACATTCGGATTCGTTGGAGGCTTGGAAACGACCTAGGAGATGTGGATTTCAGGGTAGATCGGTCGGAATCCCTAAAGGTGACCACTTGCTTGTTAGAATCCCAAGTAAATCTCCCTCATCACAAGGGTTTCAAAGAAAATAGGGAATGGAGCTTACCTAGTTGCTCAACGGATGAAATGGCGGTTGTGGGGTGAGGTTTCTTCTTGGAAAAGAGGTGGGAAGATGCAAGATTGGCTTCCTTGGGCCCCACCTCGATCTAGGGTCCACACTCCTCCTTCACTCTCTTCCTCCTCTTTTCTCCTCTTTCTCTTCTCCCTTTTCTCTCTTCTTTCTTTCCCCCTTTTTTCTTAGGGCAAAATCGTATGGGGAGAGGGGGGTGTCCAAATAGGACCTTTTATAATGCCAATTTTTATGCAAATGGCCCCAAGGGCTAGGTTTTTATTATACTAGACCTATGGGAGGGTCTTTCAAGCTCTAGGGCCCACTAAAGGGTGTAGGAGTCGATACCCACCGTTGGATAGTTGGCCCTAGTGATGATCTACGTATGGATATGATCGGCCCGCCATTTGGATGCGTTAATCGACGGATATGATTAGAAGTCTATTCAACGGTCACCGATAATCAATCGGGGCCGCGGTTATACGGATATGATGAGGAAAATATCCTTATTCGATGTGTAAAGTTTGGTCACAAACTGACGGCCCAAAATCCTCAAGTTTGCATAAGGGTGGACGACTCAAATTACTTAAGTTCCCACAATTTCCCAAACTAGCCTTCTAGAGCTCCCTATTGAAGTTGGGGTGGCCCTATCACCCCTCTAACCACCAAATTTGGTGTGTAGGTGCCCTATGGCTTGACTACGGTCCATGCAAAAATTTAGGGCGAACGGATGAACGGATATATGATCTGAGCAAGCGTTTCCGACCTTTAAGTGGCCCCTTTGGGGGCCATTTTGATTGATGGGGCATTTCTGATGGCCCTCTGGCCATGAAATTTATAGGGTAGGTGATTCATGGCCCGATGAAGGGCCATGTAAAATTTGGGAGCGATCAGATATGGGGTTTGATCGCATGGGTCTGATTTACGATCAACGGTCATCGTGCCACGATCGGGGCCCAGATTTGGTGGGCAGGCGTTGAAAAATACATTAAACCTTCACCGTAAATTTGAAAGAAATCCGACGGCTGGAAGGCCCGGAGTCTCAGTTTCTTTTGTTAGTGCCAGATTTTAATCTGGCATTGGTGAGGCGCATTGGGCAAGCGCCAGATGGTACTTCTGGGTGTCCACTGGGTCCGCAGTCCGCGATGTACTACAAGCCCAGTGAGATCTATAATTTTCTAAAGTTTTAGATTTTTCTAACCCTCCTCGGTTGCTGGGTGGCCCACACGGGCCATCTTTAAGTGTAAACAGCCATCTGGCTTGGCGGCCCGCACCAGGCCTTATCACGGCCTGTCTGGTCTATTAAATTGGGATAATCTTGGATTAATTAACTCGTGTATAAGCTAACATTGAGTGCTAATGGTCAGTACGTGATAGTATAAGTTAATTAAAAAAAAAAATCAAAGATTTTTGGAAATCCAAAACAGTGAAAATCCGGGATGTTACACTAATCAAATCATTGAATTTCCTTGAAGCTCTAACAAATCTGATAATAACTCATCTCGAATTTCTTAGATTTTGGTCAAATCTTAAACAATCAAATAATTAAAATTATATGTTTATGTAAATTTAATTATCAAGATTTAGATTTTCTTTTTAAGATCTTGAAATTGAATGTCAAATAATTAATCGGGGTGGCCCACTAGCTGATTGGATTATCCAGATTCTTGAGGTATTATCATGTTTTGCTTCTACACATTAGATGGATAGTGTGAATCTACCACACATACACCAATGGCCCATCTTGACTTTCTACGCCAAGTGATACCAACACTTGCACAAAAATCTAAGATTTTTTTATTAAACACTTTTAGATCTGACTAATGTGGGCTATCTGATGGTTGGATTGATCTGAAAATTATGGCCTTGTATACTTTGGCCTTAAGGATCATATGATCCGTACAGATCGATCTTAGCACAATCAGATTCCATCCATTCAATATATTCATAAAATTTTTCTAACCAGATCTGAAATCATAAAAACATTACTTTATTAAAATAGACTCTTCACACCTATATGATGATAGTGTGGATAATACACACCATCCATTGTATAGATCAAGAAGAAATTAGCAACATAATAAAAAATTAAAAAGATCTAACGATTAGAACTTACCTGATCGAGACTTCTTAGAATTTCCTCTTCCTTTTACTTTAAGGCTTCCTTTTTTTTTTTTTTTTTTTTTTTTCGTGTTTTAATGCAGAAACCTTTGTATCCCTTTTTAATAAAATTCTCATAAGATAGGATGAGCACATCCTCCCTTATTCTAAATTTGAATTTTTTTTAATGACATTTGATAAATAAATTATTATTACTACTCCAAGAATTGATCCTTAACCTCTCTATCAATTAAGAATGTCTCTACCAATTCGACTATTGACTTATTTTTATTTTTTATTTAAAAATAAAATTTTTAAATATTTATTTTAATTTTTTTATGCACCAAAATTTAGGGTTGTTACATCTCGCCTAAGAAGTAGATTTCAAGAGATTGAAATCATACTATTGTGGAGCTGAAATGAAAACTGGTGGTGGTAGTCGGGGTGGGCGTGCGGCTGGCAGTGGGCAGAGAAAGAGAAGAAAGGGAAAGGTAAGGGGTTACGTGCGGTCGGATAGAGACTTTAGGGTTTGTTTTTTATTTTTTTTATTTTTAAGTTTAAACTTAAAACACACACACACACACACACACACATATATATATATATAATATTTAATATATTTATTAATCGAGCCGAGTCGAGCTCGAGTTCGAGCTTCGAGTCGAGTCGAGTTGAAATGCCCCCTAGTCAAACTTGGCTTGAACTTAACTCGAGCTTCAAATAATTAGCTTGGCTTGGCTCGAATCGGCCATTCAAGCCGAGTCAATCCGAGCTAACTCGAGCCGAGTTGAGCGAGCTTTTCAAGCTAGCTTGACTCATGAACAACCCTATGTCCTACACACTCGAATGCAATTCTTGCACGGCATGTTAACATAGCTGGTGTGTAGGTACATGTCATGTATAGACGAGCGGAAATCGCCTCGAGCTTCGAGTTGTACGAGAAAACTCAATGGGGTCCACTGGCATTCATGCATTTCATCCACTCCATCCATCCATTTTAACAGATAGTTTTAGAGATTTAGCCCAAAATTTAAGTCTATAGAAAGCTCAAGTGGACCACACCAATGGAAATAGTGTGAATTGAATTTCTACCGTTCAAAAGTTACTGGGGGCCACAAAAGTTTTAGATCAAGATGATATTTATGTTTTCCATTCATCCATGTCTGCTTGATCTTATTAACATGTTGGATGACAAATAAACATCACTGTGGGCCTTAGAAAGGTTTCAATGGTGGAAATTAATAGTTCCACTGTTTCCAATGGTATGGTCCACTTGAACTTGTATATGCTTCAAGTTTGGGCTCAACACCTAAAATGATCTGTCAAAACGAATGGACGGCGTGGATTATCCATGTACATTCATGGTGGGCCTAACAGAGTTTACTCAGTACGATAAGAGTGTACTGAGTAACTCAGTACGCAATCCAATTCCCATGTGCAACACGCCAGCGATACAGCTGGTGTATATACGTGTCGTGCAAAGGCGAGCCCCGACACGCCTCGAGCTCTGAGTTGTACGAACGGCTCAAATGAGATCAAAGTTACAGGGACCCCACCATAACGTTTATTTTCCATCTAATCCGTTAATAAGGCTAAAAATACACGGTTGAATAGGAAAAACAAATTTCATATTGTTCCGAAACTTCTATCATCTCCAAAAGGTTTCAATGGTAAACGTTCAATCCCCAACTGTTTTTTGCAGTGTGGTCCGACTGATCTTTAGATCTGTCTTATTTTTCAACTCAAGCCTTAAGATGAGCTCTCCAAATTGATGGACGGATTGGACATAACACATACCTCGTAATTTGACCCCACAGACCCAACCCGATCCGAACCCTACCCAACTCGATCCTACTCGATTTCCCTGACCGAGTTGGACTCGGTTCGGGTCAGGCCAACCGTGCATCGGATCGGTTCGAGTCAGATATTCCGGACTCAGTCCCGGATCGGATCGAGTTCGGGTTAACCCATTTAGATTTCGGACCGAATCGAGTTGGGCCCAATCCGATCCGACTCGGTCCGATGCCCAACTCTACTTGTTAGTCTGCTAGGTGAGCTGTCCGCCTCCCCCATGTCCCCCATTATTCCTTTAGGTGTGACCCACTTGACCAATGGACCAAGCTGGAATTTGGGATCTAGACCTAACTAACATCAGGGTAAACATCTAATGAACAGTTGGATGGCCACTCTCTAATTGTGGTGGCCCCACAACTCAAAAGTATGGTAATTGCCAAATGCTCAAACATATTGTGATCATATTCCCCAACAGATCATGTGTACAAAAGGCGTCAATATTTCGAATAAGGCAATTGCAACACGCAACATGTTGGCACTGTGGAGGGACTTTTGGCAAATGATTCTGGATGGTTACTTTACAGGCCATCTATCTAAAATCATGCATAGAAATATCACCGGATGCTTTAAGGGGGGAAAAAAGAGTCGATTTATACAGAACTTTATACATGGAGATTGACCATAAATGAGTTTTACAGCCATGGTGGGTAGTGAAAATATATTGCATCAGCTTTCGTACCTGTGAGATAGGTGGTGGTGGTCCGGTGGAGGGATGGCTGTGCAAGCAGTGTTAGGGCGATGGATCGCTGGTCGGGCGCCAAGCAGCGGCTAGGTAGAGGGAAGAGAAGAAAGAGAAGAAAGGGGAAAGAGAGGCTAGGGTTGGGGTAGGGCAATAGGCAGCGTTAGGGCGTTTTGTTGTTTTTTTTTTTTTTTTTTTTAAAGAAAACTAATATAGTTATATTTATATTATATATATATATATATATATTATATATATATATATATATATATATATAAAATATTTATTAATATAATCATTTAATGAGCTGAGTCAAGCTCGACTTCGAGTCGAGTTGAAATGGCCCCTGGTCGAACTCGGCTTAAGCTTCCAAAAATTAGCTTGACTAAGCCCAAATCGGCCATTCAAGCCGAGTCAATCCGATCTTACTCGAGTCGAGTCGAGCGAGTTTTTTGAGCTAACTCGACTCGTGAATAGCCCTATTTTAGGGTAAGATTCAAAGAATGAGTCACATTCAAGGCTCAAGTGGACCCCACCACAGAAAATAGTGGGGAGAGTGACACCACTATTAAAAACTTCTAAAGGCCAAAAAAGTTTTGGATCAAGCTAATATTTGTGTTTTCCCTTTGTTAATGTCTTTGTTAACTTTTGAACAGGTTGTATTTTGAAAAAGCATCATAGTGGGCCTTAGGAAGGTTTCAACTGTGGGCATCAATCTTCCTGCTATTTTTTGCATTGGGGTCTAGATCTGCCTTGCTCTCTGAGTCAGCCTTAAAATAATAATTCCAAATGAATGAACATTATGGATACAACACATACATTATAATGGGGCTCACATAACTTGGTGACGTCACTTCAGTAGGAGTCTCTCTACTCAACCTGTATGTAATCCGCGTCCCAAGCAGGAAATCGCGTTGATTGAACGAGCTCGAGCGACAATTAATTGCGAAGCGGATTGGTTGGTGTACCTCACACCAGCTATATAGCTGCTTTATTGTCAGCAAGTTTTGTGGGTCTGATCATGAGGTATGTATTATATGCAAACCGTCCATCCATTTGGCGAGCTCTTCTTAAGGCTTGAGACGAAAAATAAGACATATCTAATTATCAAGTGACCACACTGCAAAAAGCAGTGGGGGGAGTGAACGTCTACTATTGAAACCCTTTTTGGGGTCATAGAAGTTTTGGATCAATATGAAATTTGTTTTTCCTCTTCATTCAGGTTTTTGTGACCTTATTAATAGATTAAATGGAAAATAAATGTTATGGTGGGCCTTACAAATTTTTTAACAGTGAAAATCATTATCTCCGCTGCTATTTATGGTGTGGTCCAGATGATCTTTGGATATGATTCATTTTTTGGATAATGCTCTAAAATTATCTCTAAAATTAGATGAATGGTGTAGATATAATAAATACATAACTGTGGGGCCCATAAAACTTTGATCTCCTTTGAATCGTTCGTACAACTCGGAGCTCGAGGAGCGTCCGTGCTCGTCTTTGTACCTACAGCAGCTATATAGCTGGTGTGTGGTACACCAGCCAATCCGCTTCCGATTAACTGGCAGTTGTTATGTTCAGGAGGTCCGCTTGTATTCATTCTAACTATACATTAGATGTCACTCAATCGGTAAGTAAGAGTGCTAAATCAGTTTACCTTTCCGTTAGTAAATTCTTATGCAGGAATGACATGATGAGGTCGATCAACGTCTTCCTCAAGGATAACTACTCCGGGACCACTTGGAATTCATGGAGCTTATCTGGACTCAAGATTTCTCGAATCCTGAGAAAAAAAAAAGAAGCAAAAAACATAGAAATAAAATTTATAATTTAATTAATTGATGAAATAAACGAGTTCACAACCTTTTAAACAAGAATACTAATGGAGAAATTTTAGAATCAAACTACAACTAAAACTTCTAGAATTCACAACTTTGTAAATTTTCTATTTATAGTATCTTATGTGGCTTAGCTAGGTTATTCTCCTAATTTTTCTAAACACCACAACTTTTAAATGAAGAGTTATAATTAAAATAAACTTACTAAAAAATAGTAAAAATGGAAATAAACATGCAAATTCGGCGTGGGTGGGTTGGTTGGCTAAAGTAGCTCGTCCTACCCAAAACGAAAATTATATATGATGTGTTGAGTAATTCATTTTGATTTGTGAGACATGCATGTTTTAAGGTTTTGATGGTCTTGATGACTTCCGCTTCCGATCGGATCTTCTCTGGTTCATCTTGGACATGAAAGTTTCTGCAACTCGCTCTACATCAAAATGGGCCCCAAAATTTTAATGGCTTAATCATGTTGAACGTATGCAATATGAACCAGAACATACGATTGGACGCTACCGAAGTATGGTAGCAGATTAGCTGTTATACCCAGTTAACACCTTAGCATGTGTTATCCTAGCCGTGTGGGGCTCACCTTGATTGTATTATTTATTTATTTTTATTTATTTTTATAAATTCATGCCGGCCATATGTTTTTTCATCTCATTTTAAGACGAGATCCAAAATTTAATCAAATCCAATCTTACGTGGATCGCACCACTGGAAAAAGTGACTAATGACAAAAAAAAAAAAAAAAAAAAAAAAGAAAAAAGAAAAATTTGTGAGCCAAAAAGGTTTTGATCGCGCTGATATTTCTATTTTCTTTTCATCCAAGACTTTTTGACATTATCAACAAACTGGATGGTAAATAAACATGACTAAAACCTTAGTATGGGCCCTTTGGAATTTTTAATGATGAGGAACTCAAACACCACTGTTTCCTGAGGTATGGTCCACCTGAGTTCTTGATCAGCTTAATTTTTGAGACCATGTTCTACAATAAGCTAAAGAACAGATGAACGGCGTGGATATACAACACATCATCAAGGTGTGCCCCAAGTAAGGGAAACAGCCACTAAGTTATCACCCCGGTAAAACTTAATCCGCGGGATTGCCTGTGGCACCGCCACGTGGATATCTTGTGCCACGACGTGGCCAAGCTCTGTGGGGCTCGTGATGTATGTGTTTTATCCGTGTCGTCCATCAATTTTTTCAGTTCATTTTAAGTACACGAGTCCAAAACTGATGAGATTCAAAACTCAAGTGGACCACACCACAGAAAACGGGGATACAACGCTCAACGTTGAAAACAGTTGAGCTCATCACATACTCAGTTGAAAAACCTTAAAAGGGCTGGCCCATCTCTAGCTGATTTTGTCCACACCAATCAAATCTTACATTGTCATTTTACAACTAAGGTCGGTGAAAAGCTTCTCACCGCCCAATCCTCTCTCTCTCTCTCTCTCTCTCTCTCTCTATATATATATATATATATATATGAGTCATGTAGTTGTGATTTAATGTCAGATGGGGCCAAGCTTAAATCACCCCAATTGAGAGTCACCACTAACTTTTGTGACGCAATAAATGAAATGGACCCAAGGCTTATAAGGCTTTCCAAATACTTTCTAATGAACTCCAAAATTACCTGGGACGGTTGAAAAATGAGGATGTGGGCCACCCTCGGTTATTGCTGGCTCCGGATGAAAAATAAAGATGTGGGCCACCCCCAGTTATTACTGGCTCTGGATATATATTAAAAGAGAAAAAAAAAAAAAAAAAAAGGATGTGGACCACCCTCGGTTATTACTGCTTCAACACGTTTCGAAGGCTAGGAGTGAGTAAGAATTACTCACCCATTGCCTGGTTGCTCATACTGCCAAACTTATTAGTATCATTTTTCTTATTCTTAAAGCTGACTCATCTAAGGTGGGGCGTCTACACATAAACAGATTGATTGAAAAATCTTAGCCACTGATTTGTATTTTTGTAAGCACTTCACTTAAGGATGGGGTCTAAACCAATGATTCAAACAAAAATCAATGATGATCTAACTACATTCAATTGACTTGTGATGATAAGTGGACCTAATAGACTCCTAGGTGGCCCACTCTTTGATTTTGATTTACATATTTATTTGATTGTTTGGACTAAACAGCCCACTAAATCTAGATTTTCTTTGGTCAGATCTGTAAATTTTGAACTATGGCCGTATAATTGAAAGGGTGTTTACAGTTTAGTTTGAATTCTATATTAATTTAGACTTTAATTTATGCTTAATTTCTTAGAGAGATTTGTTTGATAAGCTTTCCAATGATACCAAGATCTCAGAATTTGAATTCATGAATGATGAGTAGTTTGGTCCGCAAGATGAGTGGTCCAAAACAGTTCAGCTGACTTTATTCTTTTACATAAATGCTATTCCAAACTTGAATTGATTAAATCCATTTGTGTGGACCCCATTACTGTGATTAAACTGTTTAGACACAATTTGTTGAAGAATTACAAAACTTCTATCTTTGATTGGGAAATATCCAAATTAACCTTCTTCTTTTTTTTTTTTTTCCTATAATGCTTGAAATTAAATAACAAAAAACAAAAAATATTTTTTTTCATAATTAATTTTACCTCCAAACTTGTGCAATTATAATCTATCATCTGGATGAGAAATAGGAATTTTCCATTAGATTCTGTTCTTACCCTTTCTACTGCCCTTGGATTCTTTGAATTTACGGGTTCTCCATTTGGAAAATTTATAAACAAGTCCTTTACTAATTGAACTTCTGTGGCCGGCGCTTCTTTCTTTTATTCTTCCTTTTTCTATTCTTTTTTAGTAGGTAGGCTTTGTTATATTATAGGTGGTGGCCTTCACTTTCTGTGGGACCCACTCAAATACTTGTTAAAGCTATATTTTTAGCCACAAAGATAATGTGGTCCCACCTTTATAGAAATGAAGTGGAATGGTTAAAAGAACGTGCTTAATCAATTATATATATATATATATATATATATATATATATATATATATATATATATATATATATATATATATATTACTTTTATAGACCGATCTCTTATTTTTAAAATTTTAATAAACATGACGTTGGAGCTAAAGATTTATGTAGAGTCCTAGCTCTGCACAAAATACGAACGAAAGACCAATGGGCACCATTCCTATTTTCTGGTTTTATTAGGTGACTTGAAGTGATTCTTGGCTCAGGGAATCTACATCTATATGCGGAATTGCAAACGACCGGGCTATGCATTGACATATGGAGATTAAACGAGTTAGATAGTGTGCTTTGTTGAGGATTGATGTTGTAGTCTTCTGCACCTTACACCATTAGAGAAGCACGGGGATAAAAATAAAGCTTCTGTTGTATGTAGGATTGGAGACCCAACTTTGTTTATATTGAGTTTGAAACTCATCAATACTCTTCTCACTAATGCTCCACATGAATTTGGTAATCCCAATTTAATTCTAGTACTGTGTATCACAGTTGCATCACTCATTATACAATTTTAGATGTATCACAATTGAGTGAGTCTACTGATATTTTGATCACACTATCCAACCCTTAGAACAATTCAGATCGTTGATCAATAAAGCTCACCTTATAGAATTCTTACATGGAATGGATTGCATACCTACGTGCCATGGTGGCACATGATGGTTCATCCAAGGTTAGGCCCAAAATATCAGTGGGCCGGTTGGGATCACTGCAGTTGTGGGCTCCACATGTACAAACTGAAAAGCAAGTACTTTGAAGAATGTAAGGTGGTTTTATGTTTTTTTTATTTTTTATTGTAAGGGACAACAGGGTCATGGACCCAAGGACATGCACGTTTTTTATTTCCGTTGGTAGTAGGGTCCATTTTCCAGTGATCCAGGCCGTTGATCTAACGAGATCAGCTGCATATGCACCAAGCACTGATAATTACCCCCGAATAGAGAGACCCCGTGCGCCAATCTTGGCCTTTTTGGTCGAATATTGGGGTCCAGCAGAACAACGGTGAGGATCACGTAAATGGGCCCCACTTGTAGTGTGCTGTATGTATCATGACGTTAAGGGTGCCATAACTGCCATCTCTCTCTTTCCACCGTCAGAAATCAATGGCCGTGGATTCCTATTCCTAACTTTTTGTCTTTTTGCATATTTCTTCAAGTCTAAGCACGTCTGGCTTTCCGTCTCTATCCATTTGATGGAAAAGCAAGCCCATCTAACTGGACCATTAAACATTCTCAGGAGTCAGGCCCACCAAACATGTCAACTGGGCCCTACGTCACACCTTCTCCAGATCCATTCCTGGCTGATGTGACCTGGGCTCTGAGCTACTTGTGGGCAGGAAGGCTGGAGCGGTATCGAATTTTAGGCCCTGTAATGGGCCTGAGTCAGGCTGACCCTGGTCCTGTACGGTAAACCCACTCGCCAACTCCTTGGACCACCAACTTGTTCAGTTCAGAGTCGACTCGGGTCTCAATTGGCCCAGTTCACCCGAGTCAGCCATGACTCATGGTATTGACGCAGGATGAACTTCCTCAAGGATAACTACTCCGAATCCATGGAGCTTTGCTAATTTCTAACAGACTTGTAGGAAAGAAAGCAAAAAAATTGATTGATTTATGAATGAATTAAACAAGTTTACAACCCTTTAAACAGGGATACCAAGCAATGGGAGAGAAATCAGAATCAAACTACAACAAAAACTCCTAGAATTCGCAACTTACTATAAATGGTAAACTTACTATTTATAGACGGTCGTGATGTCTACTAGTACGCAGAGATTTTGGCCAAAAATAGTGTCCTATTTGGCTTCACGAAGTTGTTCTCCTAGTTATTCTAAGCGCTTATTGCGTTGGGCGCAACCCCGTAAGCCTAATGGATGAAGAGTTATAATCAAACTAAAACTTACTATTCATAGTAAAAATAGAATTAAAATGTGAAACGACCGTTGATCTGGTAGTATTTCTCAAATCCGGCTTGCACAACCCGTCATTGCAGGGTTGGGTGGCTAAAGTAGCTCTTTCTACCCCAAAATCATATATTTTACGTCCGATAACTCATTCCGGATTACAAGATACGCCTGATTTAAGATCCGACGGTCCGGATCACTTCTATCATCAACCGGACATTTTTTTATCCATCTTGGCCATGAAGCTGTCCCCGACCCGCTCTACATCAGGTATCTAATCGGACCGGGTCATAAAGAGTATGAGTCGACTCGGACGACTCTTGTGGCAAAGACTATACAAGGTCCATGACATCCCTATACGCTGAAAATGACTGAAAAAGCTGCTTCTTTTTCCGAAAATGGCTGACATGTCCTTCTCATGCATAATGACATGAGTGGCTAGTAATCATGGGTGTAACAATCACATGCACAGCCAAAAAGAAAAGAGAATAAAAAAAAAATACTCTGATACTCGCGTAGTGTGATGGTTGATACACAAGCACGTAATAAATTACTTATAATTTGCTTACGTGGTGTACACTAAATTAAAAAATTAAACTGTGAAAATCATGGATACCAGCTTAGATTACGTCATGAACAGAACATTATTCTTATTTGATTATCTAGCTACCCGATTGGTGGACGGTTAAAAATGAAAAATGTCCAACGGTCCCATTTCAACGAACTAGTGTCCACAAATCAGAGGTTCGGATTAAAGGCCCATGTCATTAGCAGAAGTCAGGATGGGCCTTGTCCTGATTCTTTACCTTAATTGTACACTTGTTTCGTATTTTACAGTTATGTGGACCGTCCATTTTTCAGCCCAACTATCATGAACACACATCCCCAGAATCACTCCGATCGCTCGATCCTAACCATCCAATTGGAAGACTTCGACCTGTTGAACGTGAAATACCGTTCATTCTCCATATTTAACCGTACATCAGTCCGACCAATAAAACTGTCCCATGGTAGCTACTTTTGGGCTAGGCTGGGCCCACCAAATAAAAAAGGCCACGTGTAACCTAACGCCGAGTCGGTGAGGCGTGACCGTGTGGCCCACCTTGATGCACATGTTGTATATCCACTCCGTCCAGTAGCTCATTTTACGTTATGGTTCGAAAATGAAACAGATCCAACTCTCAGGTGGACCCACCACAGAAAAAAAAAAAAGAAAAAAGTGGTGATTGCATGCCTACCATTAAAAAAGTGTTGGATCAAGCTGATATTTGTGTTCTCCCGTCATCCAGGTATGTGTGACCTCATTAACAGCTTTGATGGCACATAAGCATTACGGTGGGCCCTCAGATGTTTTGAATGGTGGACGTTCAATCAACACTGTTTACTTTGGTGTGGTCCACCTGAGATTTCATTTTACTTTAATTTTTGATCTCATGCCCTTTAAAATGATCTGAAAAAACGGATGGACGGCGTGGATATACAACGCATGCATCAAGGTGGGCCCCTCAGTCCCTGCCTCCCCCCCAATGTCGGTGTTTCGCCGGCCTCACCGAATCCACGTTCCACGTTTCCCTCTCCACATGCAGCCAGTTGATATAATATAATTCTTCTTTCTATCATAAATAGCTTGTCATGTGATTATTATAAACATTATGGAGAGGAATGATCAATGGTCTGAAAGGGTGGCTGGTGGGCCCAACATATTTAGAACATCCACATGCTGCTGATCGCTTTCCATACAACCCATCTCCAAAAACATAAAAAGAAAGAAAGAAACAACCTCCCAACCACGTCATCTTTGCCTTTAAAACTTGAGAAAAACTTATATACTCCGGCGGACCAGGATATATGATACGCAGGCACTTAGAAATAGCATACGCGACATGTAATTAAGTCAAATTAAACTGTACAAATTACGGTTCTCGGGTTAGATTTATCTGACGCGAAAAACTGCGGCCTATTTGATTATCTTACTATTAGATTGGTGGACATTTATTGTACGGTTAAAATGAAAAAAAATCCAACGGTCTTATATCAACAAACCAGTATCCATGAATCAAAGGTTAGAATTTCTCAACCAATCAGATCTTCGGATTGGAACTTTAATAAAAGTGGGTTACACAATTTAGTCAGTTTAAATTGAGTTAATGTATGCCAAGTGTGCAAGTTCTCAGTGCCTGCGTATCAAGTATCACAGCTGCCAGAGTACAATATTATAATCCGGGAAACCAAATTACCTAACGCACAGGACCTTCTTTTACATGTTCCATGCACCAAACGTAGAGAAATCAAATCCACAGCCTCTCTTCCTTTCACACATCCCTTCTTCTTTGAATTTCACTCAAAATTCAGATCTAGATCAACGTAGAAGAAGATAAAAAGGCTCTCCCAAATCCCATCAAGGAGAGAGAATTCAGGTGCTGCTTTCGGCAAAATGTCACCAATGTGTCATCAGAGCCGTCGAAACATACTAGTGATGGTCCTAGTTCTTGCAACGGTCACGATCCCGATCGGTTGCTTGAAATCGGAGAAGATCGATGAAGGAGCTGTTCCCGCCCCACCTGCGGTGGGGATCATGTGTACAATGTGTCTTCTTGTGATAATCCATGTAACCAACGTCCGCCACCTCCACCACCGTTGCCGCCGCCGCCGCCGCCACCCCAGAACCCTGTGAGTCAGAACTGCCCTCCGCCTCCACCACCGCCGTTTTTTTACTTCACGGGCCCGCACGGGGACTTGTATCCAGTCGACCCAGAACATTTTCCGTCGGGAACTCGCCGGAATTATGCGGCACGGCTGCCGTTTTTATTGGGGTGTGGCTTTTTGGGCTTATGGGCAGTTTGGTAATTGTGTGGGCGTCTTAAAAGGAGTTAGTACCTTTAAATTTTCTTCTACTTTTATCAGAATTATGAATGAAAATAACAATCCATTTCTCTTCCTCTTTTGTTTTGATTTAAATAGAGTAAATATATTGTGTTTTGTTTTGTTTTTTTTTGTTTTTTTTTGGGGACCTGTTTGGCTATAGATTGTATTTTGAAATGATCAAGACATGGTGTAATGCACTAGCTCTTCTCGACATGAATGGATGCTGTAGAGAAATTGTACAATTGCATTCATATTTTGTTCTTGAAGAAAATCAACATGCCTTTTTAGCAATGAAATATATGGGGTGAAACTCAGGCCGGTCGGGTTCGGTTAAGGGCCAACACAGGCCCAACCCAATCAACCCAACCTATGGGCGCGTTTGGATGAAATCGCAAAAGGGGTTTCCCACAATTTTGTTCGATCTGCTGGTTGAATAATCGAGTGATCTTTTAACATTTATTTCTTCACGTGGGGGATTAGATGATAGTGTACGAACGTGCATCAAATGCACAAGCAAACTGGAGTTCGGCTTAAAACACTGTTTTAGAGTCGACCCTTTCTTTTTTAAGGTCCGTCCAAACATGACCTAAGATATATATATATATATATATATATGAATTGGGACACTGTGTTTGTCACAAACATAAATTTTATAGTTGTGATTAGTTCACGTCATCTCGTTATCGGTGCTGCTGCATTGAATACATTCCATAATGATGTGCCCCCTTACTTGTAACAAATAAAAATTTCTTATTTGTAGTAAGTAGAAGCTCTGGTCTCGTATATGATATAGAGCACCCAAGCCCAATTTGACTTGCGTATGGGTCAAGAATTTCTGGCCTAAGCTAAGGCTAACCTCAACGAAGACCCATGTTTGACTTAGTCACCCGGACTTTGATGAGCCAAGAAGACAAATATCAGTTTGATCCAAAACTTTTGTAGCCTAATGGTAGCCATTTAATGACCACTATTTATTGTGGTGTTGTCCACTTGATATTTGGATCTACCTTAATTTTGGGCTCACCTATAAAATAAGCTGGAAAAATCGGTAAATGGCGTGCATAAAATGCATACATCATGGTGGGGCCCAAAGAGCACCGTTCAGTAGTGACTGGCTACTGGCTAGTAGGCAATCAGTGGTCTATACACTGCCTCTACATTCCGTGCGGTATTTTGATCATTGAAGAGATGGCCCACTTCCTGATTGTTGGACATCACGTGTGGCGGATCTTAGGGTGATATGTACAGAAGTTTCCATGTAATACTTTACAGACCAGGAAAAATTCTTAATCTATTTATAATGTTTGGTGGTCCACAAACATCTGTTCTGGTTAAAGAGGTTAGAGATATTATTTAGTGGTTTGTTTGGTGAAACCGTTCCACTGCAACCCATTTTGATTGAGATCTATACTCCTTTGTTAGTTTTGCACCATTTAAAAAAGTGTTGGCAACTCTTCAAGCGTACAGATGGCACAGTTGGACGACAATCCAGACCGTAAAAATCACTGACCCATCTGTGGATGGATCATATCCGCTGGCAGGGAGAAGATATTAACCATCTGATTATTCTTGAAATTTGGACAGCTTATTATTTTTGCTTTTAACCATCCAGTTGATAACCAATTATTAGATGGTTAGGATTGCTTGATCAATGTGATTTTAGATGCATGCTAAATCTGCAATGTGACCGGCATGGATGGCTGGATGTGGGTGGCACATGTGAGGAGGATGAGTCACCAGTACCGTTCTTTAAATAGTGCAGAACTAACATATGACTGTTTCAGTGCCCACTTGTGTGCCGCAGGGGCGGAAAGTCGGGGCGGGTTGGGTAGGGTTGGTGCTCAAACCCTAGCCTAACCCAAGGTTCCTATGCCTCAACCCTAACTCAACCTAGCCTAACATCGGGTTGTGAATTCTCAACCGAAGCCCAACCAAGCCGGCTGGACCAGGTTGGCCGGGTTGGTCGGGTAGATATATGCTAATATTTTTGTTATTTTACATTAGTATGTTATATTTCCAATACAGGTATTATTTTTTGTACTTACAATTTTATTAATTATGTATGCAGTTATTTATTGCAAAGAAGTTCATTTTTTATTAAAAAAAACGAGTTAAAATATAGGACAACTACTCCTTTAAAGTTGTATTGTGTATCAGGCAGTCTTTTTGGGAGAGAAATTTGGCATATCTTGTTAGCTTGTATCATTGGAAACGATGTGGACCAATGAAATCCGACGACATTGAAATTTTTTGTGCCTTCAACACAAATGATCCACACCCAATTATAATTAATTTATAAAGAACTTGTATATTGATTGTGGGTTGGGTCGGGCAACCCGAGACTGCAACCCGAGCCCAACCCAAGTTATATCGGGTTGGTGTTTGTATGGCCCAAGCCTGAGACCAAACCTGATATATATATCCTGCCCAAACCCAACCCAATGTCGGGTCGGTCACGGGTCAATCAAGTTGAACCCGCCGAACAGTCAGCCCTATGAGGCATACGTGGATGTGATCAAAACCGTCGGTTTTATATTTCAGTAGCAAATGGGCCGTGGTCCAAAAATCAAAATGGTATGCTGATTCCAGCCTTTGATTTGTGGCATACAAAGAACACTAAATGATAGAAATCAGCAACGGCTTCCATTAAGTGAGAAATAGCCCATTTATTTGACGGTTAAGATAGTCCAATCAAGCAAAGTTTGGTTAGGGGCCAATCAACTGATGATCCAACACGATGTTGATCATGGTACATGTGTGATACGTGTGTGTTGTACAATACGGAGGCACTAAAATTCCGTGCATCGATAGGCATCCCAATTTTGTACATTTGACTGGACCGAAATTTCTACCAATCTACATCTACATGATTGTGGGGCCTACAATATTGCGTTAGTGTGAAATCCACTCCATCCATCGGGTGTGTCATCTCATGTTGGCCGAACATGCAAAAATAGATCGATCGAAAATCAAATGAGCCACACTAATGAAAATAATATAAAATCAAGCGTAAATACTATAAGTTCATGCGTGTGGCCCACAGGAGTTTTGTATCAGGTTGATTTTTATAATGGTGACGCACCAGACACCGCGGCCCCCACAAAACTCGCGTGTTTCACCTGCCTACAACAGTTTGTGGTGGAGGATTCGGTTCCATATTCAATCTAAATCGAGGTTTTTTTTTTTTTTTTTTTTTTTTTTTTTTTTTTTTTTTTTTTTTTTTCGGGTCAATGCGCTTGTGCTCAATGTCTTGGTCTATATATGGATGGGACCCATGTAGCTACATGATCTGAAGATCCACACCGTCCATCTGGTTGAACTCGGCCGCTTGTATAGTTGGGCGCCCAGTCCAAAAATACCGCTTGACTGAGATGTCAAAATATTGTTGCTAGGTTGGCATGTCATGTGCAAAGACAAAAGAATTATGTGCAATGTTGAAACATTCACGTTGCATGATCCGGTGCATGCATTACAATATTTTTTTAAAAATGTGGCCAGTTAGCAACGGCCCCAAGGTTTTTAAATGATACGTGGGACTGTGAATGATTGATCTAGACCGTTCACTCATTGTGTACCAGCATTGGGACACTTAGTCCCATCCATTGATCTAAACTGTTCATTAGATCCAACACAGATTTCATTGACTAACATGAAAAGATCACACTGATTTCACATATATTAACAATTTCATCAATGGCCTTACACATGGACGGTGAAGATTTACACAAAATAGGTCTAATGAACCATTTGATCTATTTATTTGTTAGGGATTATCTTAGATTACTTATGATTCGAGAGAATCATTTTTATTACACAATCGTAACCATTCCATCTATTGCTTGGAAAAAGGATGGCTAAAAAATAAGCCAAACTAAGGATGGATTAGATCATCCCTCTTAGTGTGATTTTTTGCATGGTAGCCATGAAATACTTTCTAAACTTAATGTATAGTTTAAATCAATCAAGACTTTGTTGTTGTCTTGGATGCAGAATTCAGTCATGTTTAATATTTGCAAGTATGTCAGAACCAACTGTGTGGCTCGATTCCAATCGAACAACTTTGATCCCGAGTGCCAAGATACGCATATACATCAGAATCGAAAATATATAACTGAGATTTGAGAAGATCGATCACATATTCAGCTACTCATAAGATGTTGTTTAAAATGATTGGACGATTATCAGTAGGTAGGGTTTGTCCTCTAAGAATGGGTTGCACATTGTCTTTCTTACGAAATGATTTTCAAATATAAAAACAAACAAAAAGAAAACACTTACAATCGACTGTAGAAATTAATTACAAATTTCATTTCTACTGGATTACTGCTACTCCTAATGTAAAATTATGCTACTAGTTACGTTAAGGAATGTAAAGGACTGATTATGATAAGGAACATAAATGATAATTGAAAGACAGATTTTATTTGTTTGATTGGGTTGGTATAAGATACTTTGCTTTCGTTAAAATCCTTTGCTATTTATAGATCTCCTTGTTGATTGCAATTGCTTCGGCATTACTCCAGCCTTCCAGACTCTTCTTAGACAAATATGTCCCAATAACTGTCTCAACACCGCTTTTCTCTCAACCACGCTCTATCTATTGATGACGTGTAACACTCTGAGTAGCGCCAACTGTAATTTCGCAACAAGCACTCTAAATATCCTCAAAGATCTTAGATATGCGTTTACTTCTCATATAATGATCATATGTCCTTTCCTAATTAATTGTTTCAGGAACAATAAAAAATAGGATACAACAAACTCCAAGTGAACAAATGCAACTAGGAGCACTATAACTTACTAGAGGGTATGGTTTATAAGATGCCTGCAGGGAAAGGAAGGGAGAGATATTGGAGGAGAAGGGTGTCGCTAAATGTAGCGTACATGGAGAGAGAGAGAGAGAGAGAGAGAGAGAGAGAGAGAGAGAGAGAGAGAGAGAGAGAGAGAGAGAGAGATTTGTTAGGATGGTTTCAATGGCGAATGTCCTAATCTCACTATTATTATTATTATTTTGTTTGGACTACTTGAGACTTAGATATGCCTTTATTTCGGGCTCACGTCATAACCTGAGTTGCCACAACTGATGGATGGAATGGATTTCAACGAGGAAAAATATGGGGTACCGTACTTTCATGAAATGATGAAAATGAAGCAAGTGCCCCTAGTTGAAGGGTCAAAAGCATAGGTTCAACAATATCTAGGTAACTAACTCCTAGGATAAAAATGTCCACCAACGATCATGTTATACATAATAGTTATGATTAGTGTAATCTTTCTATTCTTAGAGAGGAGAATCAATCTGATGTAAAACCCAAAGAATTGTAATAAAGAGAAAGAAAGAAGAACTTTGTTGCTAATAATTTAGATTAAGAATACATAAGCCAAATGAGAATAAGAAAAGAAATAGCTTGGGGACTCACGTACTCACCCAAGGGGTTGGGAAATCACTTACCCAACAAAGGATAACTTGGTGACTCACTCACCTAAAAGGTTGAGAATTACTCGCCCAATAATAGATAGTTTGGAGACTTTCTCACCCAAGGAGATGGGGGAATCACTCACCCAACAGAGAGGAATCACTCCACTCATAAATACAAAGCTTGTAAAAAATAATTCTAAAATACCCTCTTTTATGAAAAATATATATATATATATATATATATATATATATATATATATATATATATATAATATATATATATATATATAAGATGAAATTTTGAGTATAATACAATACTTCTAATTAGCGTAACAAGGGCTGCATCACAATTTATCCATCTAATTATTATGATCAATTTACTTTCATTATATACTACTTGATTTTATTTCCTTATACTATATTCCTCTATTTAAACATTATTTGGGATAAAGCTATATACATAAACTATTAGAAAATTCTCCAAATTTCCTCGTATTTACCTAGTTATTAACACATAGTGGAGATAGTGCATATAGAGGACATCGGAGGATTTCTCCTTTTAATCTTTAATAAATTCTAAGTCCTATTAGGGATAATTGTAAATACCTATCCTTTGGTTTCTAACACCCTAAAACACTTCTCATCTGGTTTGGATTATTACAAGTACTTTGTCCTTTGGTTTGAATATTTATTGCAAATTTTCCCACATGGTCTATTAACTCCATCATTGAAAATTTGATCCCCATATGATATGTAATTAATTATAGACGTGTGGACCTACTATAGTGTGTTTATATTATCCAGTCCGTTCAAGCTGGTCAATCCACCACTAAAATAGAAAACCCCAAAGATCAAGTTGATCCAACCATCGGTTATCCCACCACATAAATTTATTTGTTGTGGCGCGCCAAATTATCAGATTAGCCTGATATTTTGGTTGTCTCATATTTATGGTAAAAGGACGTTGGTAGACGGGATAGATATAAATAAGGGTGGCTCAATATGCAACCAAGATAAACTTGAGCTTATTTTATCATTTTATGCGGATTCATAGTCTTTAGCAAAGGTGAAGGGTTTGAAGGAGTTTATAAGTAACCATGTCTCGTACTCATTTTTTTAAGTGGCAACCAAACAAGGTTTAAAGAAGGCGAGGCATAGGAAGTGCCACGTTGGCCGTTTTTCTTATATTTATTTATTTTATTTAAATGAGATGATGTTGTCAACTTTCTTTAAGTTTAGGTCCACTAATATGAGAGAATAACCCCTCAATTGTACTTTTTCAATCAATCACAACCATAAATATAAGAAAAGGACCAGTACTGATCAACCACATACAATAAATTCTAACATGTCATGTGTATATGCCACGTCCAATCTATTTGAAAGGCCCACAATATTGATCACATGGTAACAAATCCTCTCACGTGTAGCGTGCCACCGATACAATAAGGTCTAGTTAAACGATTTTCAGGACATTTTTGGGTTATTTCAAGCATGACAGAATAGCATACGGAAAGTCTAAAAATTATGAGGGCTTTTTTGGGAAGAGAACTTTGAGCGTCCAGCTGGGTTGGGGGACATGGACTGGTGATCGGCATCACGTAGCATGGTGGTGTTGGAACATGGTGGGATTGATTTGGTTCCCAGATATGGGCCACACAAAGCATGAATGTGGATTGAGCAGTGGCCGTACACCTATAACATGACGGTATTTGATTGTACAGTAGACTCCTATCGGAGATAAACCTAGTCCAGTACATACTAGACCAAGCGACTTTAAAACATGCTCAGTGTAAACTTCATCTTCGAAAGCGGTCACTCATCCAGTCAAATCCTGTGGCATTAAGGGCAGAAAAAGCTTAGTCGAGGTGGGGGTAGTACCCATTCCATGTCGATTAAACATGTTTGAAAGTTGTTAGATCAATCATGCACTCATCATATGGTCTAATCAAATCCCTCCACTGAGTAATTAGTGGTGTTGGGGTCACAATGCAATCCCAAATTGCTAGGTGACCTAATGTGTCGGAATTTGATTGGGACATGTGTTGTCATCAGAGATGGGAGCCCATGCTAAGCATATTTGAAAGTTATTCATTGAGTGTTGAGAATTTTATACAGATTAATGTAATATCTGTATAATATGGAAACCAAAAATTACTACGGTCAGAACTAAGGACAGGCTGAAGCACGTCTGAAACGCTGTCCTTAAAGCGTTATTTGCCCCTACTCAAGTGGATTGAGTATGCTGATAGGTTACAAGCAAATTGCTTCTAGGATACGACAAGCCTGGTGTGGGTCTGCGTTCAGCAAACACGAAGGCCCACCAAATGGAACTTTTTACACACTATCTGGCAATATTACAATATAAAAGAAAAAACCCAAAAAAAAGAGAAGAAAGAGAAAAAAGGAGTTTGACCACTGCACTGGTCAGTTCAATTCGTCAGCCACTGGTTCAGTTGAACAGTCCTAGACTACGCCTCTGGTCTATTCTTCAAGCTAAGGTTCAAGCCTTGCTTTGTTGCTGGAAATTCGTATGGATTTGCTGGAGTGAGTTGAGATGGTTTGGAAACCCATCTAGACCCTTTTTATAGGCTATGATGGCTGGGGTTTATGGTCCAGGGAATTAAATTCCATGACCGTTTTTCTAGCTGTTGGAGAAAACTAGCCGTTATATGCTGTTGGAAACTAGCCGTTATATGGCTGTTGTGAGAGAGCTGACTAGCCATTTTATAGCTGTTGGGCTAGCCGTTTTGTGACTGTTAGCAACAGTTTCTGTAATTAACTCCATAGCTGTTACACATTTGTGCAACAGCTATATTTCCAGCCTCTATATAATCAGAGGGACTCTCATTCAGTCCTCTAGATTTACGTCCAGCCAACCATCTGCATTAGCCACTAGTCGCACCCGTCTCGCTCCGGTTCGCGAAGGGAGCGACCCTCTGCGATACGATGCGCACGTGCGAAGTGCAAAGTGCGCCACTAGCGCCTCTACAACCACACTGCCTCCCAAGCTCACGCCCTCGCACCGAGCCCGAGCCCGAGCCCGAGCGCGAGCGTGCGCGCGGGTGTTCCAGTGCTTCGCACTGGAACACGCAAGGTTCATAGTCCACGGACTACGAAGGTAAATATTATAATACTCCACTTTTTTCATTTAAACCAGATTTCCTTCTCTTCTCTTTCCCATGTGGGACTATTCCCAAAAACTTGAAAACCGTGTTTTTTCAAACATCTTTTTCAAATAAATTATTATAATATATTATTAAAATATATTTTAAAATCAATATATTTATAACAATTGTCCTTAGTTCTGACCGTAGTAATTTTTGGTTTCCATATTATACAGATATTACATTAATCTGTATAAAATTCTCAACATTGAGCATGTGCTCAACCGGGCCATCTCTCAAGGCAGTATGAGGCCAGCCCATTCAAATCCTGCCATGTTGGTCACCAGGAGATCCTCTTCCCCAGCTGAGATTGTGGCACCATTCGTAGGCAGATAAGAAGTATACACGTGGCATACATGTCTTTGATCCAAATTAATCAAACGTTGGGGCCCACGGTAGACAGGTCATAGAAAGGAAGGTAATGATTGGGTTGGATGCCAATAAATAGATAGTTAATATATAAAACAAGCAATGTCTAACTCAACAAATAAGAACCTTTGGAAAAACTATATCTCACCTCTTCTCTCTGCCTTGCTAATATACAAGGAGAAACCCCGGGAGAAAACTCTCCCCTTGAAAGCGATCCTCTTCCCTCTCTTGTCTCTACCTTATCGATCATCAAATATTAGTGAAAGATCGTAGATGACCGTAAAATGATGATGATGCATGGAAGACCTATGTAATTCATCGATTAATTTAAATGGACAATTGAATTTTATTGTGAACTAATTTTTAAAAATATTTATATATTATTATATTAATATTTTCGATAGGATTTAATCAACTAAGTTGCCAAAATAAACTTTGTGTGATCTCCAAAGTAAATAAATGTGAGAGCATTAGAATTTGTGCGGGCGTAAATATGTAATGAAACATGCCTGATTGAGTGCAATCAAATCAACGATATAAAATAACCTGTTGGAGATTGGGATGGACCATGTTTGGTCCACTTGTGAATTTGATGCAAAGCATTCTCTAAAGAGGATTATAATCTTAAGGATCTTACACTAGATCTACTTAATTAAATAGTGTAAATTAAAATTTCTTTTTGTGAGAAAGTGTAGTAATTTGATACAACTTAAGAGATCCTTGATTTAGCCTCTAATTAGAATTTTTGTATGAGTGAAGTCTATAGATATAAGTGCAATGCTTTGATTTGAGACAGTTTTCCTTTCCCCCTCTATCTCTAAAAGAATCTCATCTCCTAAAAACTCTAACTCATCAAATCTAGATATACAATAATATGTATAGCTTTATCTTTCCTCCTCATTGAAAATTAACAACTACAGTGAACTTTTCTTCATTGCCATGCATGTTTCCATATAGTAAAGAAGATGATTATAGTTCTGCATTGCATCCGAGGAACTTCCATACCTAAAAGTTTTAAAGTATTAATGTATTTCTTAGAATTTTCGCTTTATTTCCTTGGGGCAAGGAAGACTCTTTCAGCTCCAAAGAGAAATGATCATTTTTCTAGTTTTTATAATCTATCTTAACTAGGAAATACAAGTTTAAAAGACTTTTTTTTGCCCCCTTGAAAAATGCCCTTCACCTAAAGCCCATGTGGTGGATCATTACCCCCAGCATAAACTATTCATCTAGAAGTCAATCTTACCCACTGGAGATCTCATGAATAGTTTTGATTCCTAATGATCCAGATGCTTTCCACATTTACCATATAATACATATAATACAGGCGCTTCCAGATGAACGGTTTGGATCATCACGAGTTATGATAGAAAGGGCGGGCTTCTATGTGCATACTACTCTCCGCACAGTTAGGGTGGTCAAGGCTTTTGAACGTCGCCATGATCTGACTGATACGGAAATCCTCTGCAACGCCATTTTTTTGCCACTTGTAAAACAATCAAGCCATTTAGGGTAACCATTTTATATATGTGAAATCCAATCCGTCCATCAGGTGTTATCATTGACGATAGATTACGTGGAAAACAATGAGCCATATCCATAGCTCAGGTGGGCCACACAAGACGGAACAATGAGGATGGGATGTCAAACATATGTATTTTTTTGTGTGGCCACCATGGTGTGTATATTTCATCCAACCCGTTTGTCAGACGTAAATCATGAAGATGAATGGAAGATACTAAAATCAACCTTATCCAGAACTCAGTGGGCTTCAACGCTTGAATATAAAGATTTTAGGCGCATTTTCACATTGTTCCCAATGGTGTGACCTATATGAGTTCTTTTATCAGATGCTATTTTTTATGTATGGTGAAGATAAGGGACATCACCTAACGGACGGAGTGGATTGCACTTATACAATATGCTCGGGAGTTTTACGCGGTTGGCAAAACAGGCGTTGCAGGTGATACGAGTCAGCGTCCCTCTCTTCAAGAAACCAGGAAAAGTCGTTTTTATTATTCCGTAAAGGAATGCAATCGGTACTCTCCGGTGCATATTGAAAGTGTGCGCATCTCGCACGTGGAAACGAGCCACACACATGCAAGATCAGAGCCGCTCATCTGGTAATTTACATTGATTACATGCCTTGTTCAGAATCAGGCCAATACATCGGTTAGTGTGCCATATTTGTTATGGATATCTACGAGAAGTTTACCAATGGTCCTAATTATAAGTACACGTGTGGGCCACCTGATGTCGATCTGGTTTTGATACACGGCATCTACACTGAAGATTACGTGATGAGCGGCTCCAGTCTCGCACGTGTATTCCTTGAAAACCGGAACAGCTCATCACCGTTTATGAAATGGCAGTGGTTCATCAACCCATCATGTCTGAAAATCCGGACCGTGCAATCGAGGCCCTATTTATTAATGGACCATAGCCCAGAATTACACCGATCGAACCAACCCTAACTGTATCATTTTCCCATCAAGTTTGGCTTGCTGACCATTTAATCTCTAACCATCCATTTTGTAGACGTCAAGTGGATGGTTAGGATCGTCCAACCAATGTAGTTTTTTCTCTCTGGCTCTCATTGACAATGGATCCCCCACTACTTGTACAGTCTTGATTGACGCCATGCATCCAGTGGATGAATCACCACCATTAAAATTTGCTGTTGAACAATTACGTTAGTCTGGTCCATTGATGGATGAACAATCACTACCGTCCGATCTCAATCGGACAGCTTCCAAGTGCGAGAAACCAACCGACACTGAATTATGAGTGGGGCCCACCACATACTATAAAGGAGATGGTCCCCACGCTAAAATACTATTTAGTTCTTAAGACTAGCTATGGGCGCTTGCAATCCCGAGGGCGAGAGAGAGTATCCTCGAGCCTTGAGTTTGTACAAGTGGGGTCCACGGTTTAGTGATCTAACCGTACATTTCATGGGCCCCACAGTGGATGGACCATAGTCCAAGTATATTCTTGGTTGGACGATCCTAACACCCAATCCAGTTTCTCTCGTCCGTTGAATGTCAACCTTTGATCTTTTCTTTGTAACAGTACTCTATTCAGAGGCTACTGACTGAACGATCTGAATCCTCTATAAATTAAAATTTTCGGTCATGATAAGTACAAGGTGTGGCCCATCAGATCAATAATCTGGTCACTGGGCCCCACCAGTACAAACTCAAGACAAAACGGCACTGTATATCCTCCATACATCCCCTATTATTTAAATCAACCTTCCCCAGTTCCCTAAGTCGAGCCCGCTGACATTGACGAAATCCTGATTTTTTTTTTTAAAAAAAAAGGAAAACTTTGATACTCTGGCAGAGTGTGATGAATGATATGCAGGAGCTAAGAAATTGTATACGTGGCCTACAATAATAAAAGCTTAACCGTTAGAATATGTGTCCCAGTTTGAATGTATCATAACCCAAAAATTACAATTATTATGTTTCTATAAATATCTCTAATCCACATGCCAAAATAGGTTGGACCTTTAGATGTTTTTTCATTTTTAGCCGTCCAATAAATGGCCACCAATCCGGTTTACAAATAATCAAATAATCAGAATTATCCGTTCATCATACATCTAAACTAGACCAATCATTCGGCCAGTTCAATTTAAATTACTTGTAGACCACATATGCAATTCCTAATAAGTAATTTCTGAGCGCCTGCGTATCATCCATCACATTCCACCGGAGTATCAAAGTTTTCTTTTTCAATGAACGTTACTTTCAAAATAATCAATACGTTTCAATGACTCCACATGAGTAGATTGTGCCACAAAACCTCCCTCAATTCTCTACGGTGCCAATTTCTCTCTCTCTCTCTCTCTCTCTCTCTCTCTCTCTCTCTCTCTCTCTCTCTCATTTCACATGATCATGGCCACGAAATCCAGGCCATTGATCACCATCCTCTTCCTGACAACACTCCTGAAATGTCCATCCATGGCAACATCGCAAAGCTCCGATCCGTTCCTTAATGCATCGCCGCCTCCACCTGGGGAGTGTGAATATCCTTGCCTACCATCACCTGGATCGGTCTCAAATTTTCCACCGTCGCCGCCTTCCGGGTCCGGCTCTTATAATCCGTACACTCCTGTAGGTTATTACACTCCACCTACTGGAATTTTTCCTTTTAGCCCACCACCGCCTGGGTATTTTAATTACCTTGCACCCCCTCCACCAGATCCAATTTTACCTTATTTTCCATGGTACTACCGACATCCACCTCCGCTGCCGAAACCTTCTTCCGCAACCGTCGATCATGGTGGCCAAGCTGTGATATTGCACTTGATCTTGTTGGTTTTTCTTTTAGGTTAGTATTATTTTCGTGAGAAATGTTTAGGTGATATGTACGAGGAAAGGAGATCGAAGAAGTGAATCGCAGAACACGTGTCATGTCGCATATTTGTGCGTGATCCAGGCTGTTCATTGAGTGGGACACATGCGTTTGATTATAGGCTATTGCCCACTTTTTTTTTAATTGTAGCCATCCATTTTTCTGGGGCTAATGCTGATGGTGGGCCCCACATAACTGAACGGTCTGGATCACATGCGCATGTGCCGCAACGGCAGGTGTGCCATGAATCACTCCTTTAACCTTTTCTCGTTTGAATAGCCTTAAAATCTCTCCTTTCTTTTATTAATTTTTTTTTTATTATTATTATTTTAGTGTACGTTGTAGCTTAATGAATCATGAAATATTGTAGAAATTGAATATTTATTTTTTTTTTTTCATGGAAAATTAGAAAGCTGGAAATATGTGGTAGAGGCATTTATCTACAGCAAACGTGGTACAATGTAATGCATCAATCGAGGCTGTTCATCTAGTGGGCACTATTAGGGATGGCTTATGTTCCAAAAGTTACACCTATTAGATAATCCAATCCATCATGGATGGCTTTTTGTTTTCTACCGTTACTTTTATGGCCAATGATCAAATGAGTAGGATCATCCCATCTATGTGTACTTTGAAACTTCATTTAGTCTACAATAGGAAGAATAAGATGGACGGTCACAAATGATAAGTTACCTTTTTAGTAGTGCTCTGGTGAGATGGCTTTACCATATTCGGGTTAGGCCAGCTCTACCATATCATTTGCATGGTGTGCGTTTCCTGACCATTGATTACATGGTGGCAACCCACCCATCATAACGCGGCATACATGTTCCTCCATCCAGATAATCCCCATGATGGGCCCATTGCCTTAAGAGCAAGATGATCTGACGATCCTAATTCATCTAAGTTGGTGGCCACATAATGGATGGTAAAAACAAAATGGTTAAGATCACTCAATTGTTTCCATTTTTTTTTATTTTATTAAATTTCCTCGAATAAAATGGGCCCTACTTTTTGATGGTTTAGATTGGACGGTATAAAATCCTGAAGGGCATTTTCGTCCTTTGGTACGGTTGGGTGGTTTGCTGTCTATTTCTTTTGGTGTCGTTGCTGTCAGGTAGATGGTAGGAGGTGACGGGAAATCAATAGCTTGTCTTCAAATCAATTGGTTTAACAGCACAAGTGCCGTATATACACCACTTGTGCCGTATATACAGCACAAGTGCCGTATATACACCACATGCGACCTTGCACGTGTCCTTGACATCTAATCCGTTCATAAGATGGACCCCATCTTGCAGATGATCTCGCACAAAAATGGGATGGGTTCACTCATCAGGTGGGACATCCATATGAAAAACGATCGACGGTTAAGAACCTTTCGACAGTCCGTGTTCAACATAGACATTTGGACCATGTGATGATGTGATGGCCAGAAATCTTGATGATGGGGTTAGCCTGACTTGTAAGCTGGATGTTCAATCACGAGGTAGGTTGGAACGTGTGAGAGGTGTAAACGTGTGGGTGAGGAGTGAAACTGACGTCTCCAATCATGTTGGAATACCAGATTTTCATAAATCGGCAGTCTAGTTCAATCAACTTGTAATATTCCGAATATACGAGTTTCCTGGCTGAATAATTTTGAGCAGTTTGATTGATTGAATTTAGAGGCTATAGTGATTGAGATAATTCGAAACATTAAGTAAACTACTTGGACTCTTTTGAGTAAGTTTGATTGAAGGCTCTATCAATCGAGGGTTGCTTGATCAATCTTAGTTCAATGGCATGTGCGGTTTTATGTAAATGTGCAATTTATTTCATATTTTGAATGTAACACTATACATAGGAGTATAATATGAGATTAGGGAAGAACGTGAGAGAAAAATCATTTTTAGGATTTGAAAGGGATGAAACTTAGATTTTCACATATATATAAGTTGATATGTTTCTTATAATTTTATTTTTATATTAGATTGCTTATTGGTTTGTGTCATGGTTTTTTTTCCACAAGGATTTTTACACGTAAAATTGTGTATTTTCTCCGTTGCTTTGTTTGCTTCAAGTAATTGATTGATGAAAAATTCATTGTATTGATATTATATGTTGATGACATGCTTATCGTCAACCATGGCATATCCGAGATTAATATATTGAATACTCGATTATCAAGAACATTCGATATGAAATATCTGGGGTTGCAAAGATGATTCTCAACATTGATATACATAGAGATACAGAGAGGAGCATGTTACATTTGTCTCAACCAGAATACGTTGAGAAGGTATTCATCACGTTTGAGATGGACAAGGCTAAACTGGTTAACACACATATGCTCCTCACTTTCAGCTTTCTTTGAAACAATGCCCCATTATCGATGAAGAAAATCAGCTTATGTCTCATGTACCCTACTCAAGTGCATTTTACAGTTTAATGTATGTCATGGTCTGTACAAGATTAGAGATTTCACACGTATTGGGTGTTGCAAGAAGATACATGTCAAATCTTGGCAACTAACACTAAGACGCAGTAATATGGCTACTTCGATATCTATGAGGTACTGCTGATGGACAAGGCTAAACTAGTTAGCACACATATGCTCCTCACTTTCAGCTTTCTTTGAAACAATGCCCTATTATCGATAAAGAAAATCAGCTTATGTCTCATGTACCCTACTCAAGTGCATTTTGCAGTTTAATGTATGTCATGGTCTGTACAAAATTAAAAATTTCACACATAGTGGGTGTTTGTCACGCCCCAAACTCGAAAACCAGGCTCACAAAATTTTCGATCACCGAATCTAGCACCGACAGCCTCCATAGTACCCCATTCTCGGATTCTAGCGCCCATACGCCAGATTCCGATCCTAGGATCCTATAAGGAGGATTTTCAGTATGAATTTTATTTTTTTTAATGGAGCATAACCACAAGTATAACCAAGTCACAAAACAACAACACCACATATCCACTATAACAAAAACTTCGAGTATAATGCAGAAAGAGAAATACAATATAAAGATATCAAAGAAAACTCCAAAAGCTCCCGAAGACTGCTGCACGCTCCGATCTCAACGTTGCTGCAACCTAACGTCACCTGCACGCATCTATCGTGCATAAGCTTACAAAAGCTTAGAGGGTGGTGAAAGTGTGTGTAAGGCGAGTGCCAAGTGTACAATATCAGAGTAATGCGGAAATATGTGGTAAGTCCATGAATGCTATCAGCTATACCAAAGCTATGTAATGCAAGGCATAAATGCTATCGGCCATACCAAGACCATGCGATGCGAGGCCTATGTAGCCAAATGTCATATGCGAGATGCAAAGCAAGCGTGCCAGTACTCATCAAGTACACATATCAGTACAGTTCCTCTCTGGATATCACCGGGGTCTAATACACCTCACACTGACTGCCTCCTCCCTAGCTGCACAGTCAAGCAAGTGGAAGAGACCACACTATCCGCCTGACCAGTAGTCTGTCAATACCTACCCGGCTAGTCGATAGCGGACACATTTGCGAGCTGGTCAAACTCAGCCTAGCTTATAGCCCCCTCACTCAGGCGGATAAGGCCACACCCCCTTCCAACCGACCACGATACAGTGGGAGACGCGGCCTACTGGTATTCGGCACTCGGGCGCTCGTGTTTCCACTCGGCCTAGACGTTGGAGCATCCCCTGGTACCAAAAAGGTTCTGGGACTTTCACCTAAGGACATCCTAAGTGCCCACAGTGCTAGAACAAAGTATTTCTGGTATCCGATACGGCCATCCACGATGTGCCTGTGGAGCCACGGCCCTGATGTCGCTAGGGCATGCAGTGATCAAGTCACACATATGCGAGATGCATGAGTCACAACGTACAATCATGCAGCAATCTCACGCGTACCACGCGATCATGTGGGGCACTCCGTCTCATAAGGAGTCTTGTAAATGTCTCAGCCTAACGGCTTATGCTGTGATCAAACATTCCTCATATCAAGCATACATATGATGCGTATGCGTATGAATCATGGAAGTGCACTAAGCATGTTATAAAGTGGTGGACTATCAACAAGTATGGGTCTACTAATGGGCCCTAAGGAGAGTTATAATGCGGACATTTAACCAACATTATTCTTACAATGTGGACGTCAAACCAACATTGCTCCCAAGGCATGACCTGTCATCAAACATTATTATACACACTATGGAGGAATCACTCATTGCAATGGACCCTAAGGACATCCTGTTGGGCCTCGACCCATGGGCCTTAGATACATCAAATGGGCCGCATCATATGGGCCTTTTATAAATCAAGTGGGCCGCATCAAAGGGGCCTTATGTACATTGCAATGGGCCATATCCCATGGGCCTTTGAAAACATCACAATGGGCCTTGTAATATGGGTCTCATATATATCAAAGTGGGCCTTAATAACGGGTCACCAATACATCGAAAGGGCCTAATCACATGGGCCTTATGTATATGCCAAGGTGAGGTCCACTTGAACTATAGATCTGCCCCATTTTTAGCCTCAAGACTTAAGACAGGCTTGCCAAATGGTGGACGGTTTGGATGCAACACATACAACATGGTAGGGCCCATAAAGCCCATCATAATATATATATATATATATATATATATATATATATATATATATATATATATATATATAGGCAAAGGCACAATGCGCATGAGCTGATTTTTTAACGTCCCATGAGGTTGAGCTAAATGGGCCTCCATCGTGATGTGTTTCGAACATCTACCCCATCAGTCAGATGCACCATTCCATCGTGAGCCTAGGTCTCAAAAATCAAGTCAATCCGTGACTTGTGCAGGCCACACCACATGCAGAAGTGGAGAGGGCCGTGCACCATTTAAAACATTCATAACCATTTTGAGGGCCCACGGAGATGTGGTTTTGCAAATCCAGCCCATCCAGTAACAGTGTCCCACTTGATTGAGGGTTCAGACCAAGTTTCAGGTGCATGGAAAACTCCAGGTGGGACCCACCGTCCACTGGACAGTGTGCACAAAACACAAACATCACCGTGGGCTCCACCGTCCCCTGGATGGTGGAACACAACACATACATTACAGTGGGCTCCCACCGTCCGCCTGGACGGTGGGGATAAGACACGTACATCACTGTGGGCTCCCACGTGGGGCCCACCGTAATGCTCATATGCCATCTAACCCATCCATAAGGTCACACGGGCCGGGATGAAGGGCAAAAACAAATTTCAGCTTGATCCAAATCTTCTGTGGGGCCAGGAAGGGTAGAGTTCATTTCACACTATTTCTTATGATGTGGGCCACCTGAGCATTGGATAGGCCTGAAATTTGGAGGGGGCACACCTCAAGAGGTGGCCCACCAAATGAACAGGTTAGATGGTAACAACCCGTTTCATGCTGACGTCCTCTCTCTCTCTCTCTCTCTCTGACAGCAGCGGCAGCAATGCCGCTGTTGTGTTTCTTTTTTTGAAATCACCTTTTTCTAAGGTTTTTCATGCGTGGGGTCCACTTCAGCCAAATCCACCTCGGCCATTGGTTCCCATGGCCTGAGACAGACCAAACAAGTCCAATATTTAATACTTTTTAGTGTACAGAAACGTCAAGCAAGTTTTAAATGGTGAAAATCGTCGTTTGTTATGCTATGGTCCGCCTGAGGGTCAGATTAACCTTTTCTCTTGGCTCAACGCCTAAAATGAGGTAGGAAAGGGGATGGACGGCTTGGATTGAATCCAATCATCAAGGTGGGGCCTAAACAAGTGGCCATTCTCCAAGGCTTGAGAATCAAGCCAATATTTGTGTTTTCCTTTGGACTCAACACATGCATTCGAGGTGGGCCTGGTTTAGGTGGGCCACCACATGGAGGATGGGGCGGTTACAACACACACATAAGGTGGGCCCCACTTACCGATGGCTTAGATAAACAACAAACTTCATGGTGGGGTCCATCCGAGTGGGCCATACAATCACATCATCACAAGAAAAGAAGAAAAAAATGAAAAGGGAGAGAAAGAGAGAGAAAAAGGTGGGACACACGTGTGATGGAGGGACCCCGACACTATGGGCCCTCCCTTGCATCTAGTCATACATCAAAAGATAATCATAGTGGGCCATTGGCCATATCTTAGGGTCCCAGGTGAGATCCATACCATTGATCGGTAGGCCTCACTTGGTCCATCATAAACATAGAAAACTACCCTATCAAAGCACCCCCGGTTGATCTCTTCGGTCCGTTGGAACGCCACCCTCCTTGTGCTTCACTTTGATGGTGGAGATGAGAAGTGGATGGCTAGGATGATGGGTTTTAGAATGGGAAAGGTGGGTCTCACACATGCATTTTTTTCTCTCATGGAAGGTTTGTACGTGGGTGCTCTTGGTTGCTTGGAATTGTGGTGAGAAATGAGAAAGAGAGAGAGAGAGAGTTATAAGGGAGAGAGAGTGATGGATGTGAGGTGAGTGATGGGTGAGGTGAGTGATGGTTTGACTTTGGTGGTTGCTTTACTTGTGGAGAAAGGAAGCATGGTTTGCTTTGTACTTGACATTGAAGTGATTGATTGATTGATGGGATTGATTTGACATTGTGTAGAGATTCTCTTGGGATTAAGAAAGCGCGGTGTTTCTTCGAAATAAACGCCGGCTCACATCTTCTGGTCAGGGTATAGGATCGGTGCGTGAGTCACGGCGTTGGAACCGCGGCGACGGTGCGGTCGCAATGATACAGGTCTCGGATTAAACCGATTCGAATCTAAAGGATACGACTTACGGTCGTGCGCAATGTCAATTATCAGTCGCGGATTGCCGGACTTCAACGGAAATGATCGCAGGATTCATCGGAACAGTACGAACTAGGATACAGGTCTTACAATGTTGCAAGAAGATACATGTCAAACCTTGGCAACTAACACTAAGACGCAGTAAAATGGCTACTTCGATATCTATGAGGTACCGCTGACTACGTCTTGACATTAAAAAAAATCAGAGGACAAACTTGTAGGCTATGTGGATTTGGATTAAGCAAAAAACGTGGACAATAGAAGGCCGACTTTCGATTCCTCATTTATGTTAGTGTTGAAGCGATCAGTTGGATGTCAAAGCATCAGTCTGTGGTTGATTTTTTCACAATTGAAGCTAAACACACGGTAGTGATGGAAGCATTCAAAGAAGGGTTTGGTTGAGAGGAATGGTGAACGAGCTTAGGCTTCAGCAAGAGGTCATGCCTATTAATTATGACAGTGAAGGCATAATCAATTTGGAAATAAATTCAGTATATCATTCTCATACTAGGCATATTGATGTTCGTCATCATTTTATCCAACAGGTACTTGAGGAATGCAATGTTACTTTTTAGAAGATCCAAACGAGCGTGAATCCGGAGAATATGCTTATAAAAGTGGTTCTTGCAGAGAAGTTTAAGTTTTATTCTACTTCTTTAGACTTGGCAAAGGTTTGATGAATACAGTGTGTGCACAAGAAGCAACGACAAAGAAGTTATGATGGAGATGATTAGAGATGATGATAGTAGCTTGAAGCAATAAAGCATGAAGATTGAAACCGTGTTGGAGATTGTTCAAATTGGTATCTCCAATCTATGCTGGAATAGGTGGTTTCAATCAATCGACAGTCTAATTCGATCGATCAATAATACCACGAATATATGAGTTTACTCATTGGACTGTTTTGGATAGGTTCAATCGATCGACCTTGGAAGTTCGAGCGATTGAGATAATTCAAAATTTTAAGTTAACTCTCTGGACACTTTTGACCATGTTCGATTGATTGAACATGGGAGCTCTGCTCAATCGATGTCAATCATGGGTTACTAGATCAATGTCAATCAATTAATGAAGACAGAGTGTGCACGAGAAGCGAAGGCGATGAAGCTATAATGGAGACGATTAAAGATGATGATAGTAGCTTGAAGCAATGGAACATGAAGATTGAAGCCATGGTGGAGATTGTTCAAATCGGTGTCTCCAATCTATGCTGGAACAAGTGATTTCGATTAATCGACAGTTTGATTCGATTGATTGATAATACCACGAATAAATGAGTTTACTTTCTGGATAGTTTTGGACAGGTTCGATTGATTGACCTTGGAAGTTCACGTGACCGAGATAATTCAAAAAATTAACTCTCTAGACACTTTTGACCATGTTTGATTGATCGAACATGGGAGCTCTGCTCAATCGATGTTAATCGAGGGTTACTAGATCGATGTCAATCGATCAATGCTTAAATCAACGATGAGCGCAATTTTTCGTAATTGTGCGATTTGTTTCTTATTCTGGTGTAACCCTATATATAGGGGTGTAATACGGGATTAGGGAAGAACGTGAGAAAACAAGGAGAGTAAAATCACTTCTAGGGTTTGGAAGGAAGAAAACTTGAGTTTTCGCATATGTAAGTTGATCTATCTTTTGTACTTTCATTTTCATAGTGGATTGCTCGTTATTTTGTGTTCTAGTTTTTTCCTGCAAGGGTTTTTTCATGTAAAATCAAGTATTTTCTTTGTTGCTTTATTTACGTTTATCTTTCATTTGTGTGATTCTACTCGGGGTTTACTTCTGTAGCTCTCAATAGTGATGGAGTTTTCCTCCTCAGGTCAGAGGAGATGAGGTGTGGTTCGTGTCACGCCCCAAACTCGGAAAACGGGCTCACAAAATTTTCGATCGCCGAATCCGGTGCCGACAGCCTCCGTAGTACCCTATTCTCTGCTCCCAGCGCCCATACGCCAGATTCCGATCCTGCGATCCTACAATGAGGATTTTCAGTATGATTTTTTTTTTAATAATGGAGCATAAACACAAGTATACCCAAATCATAAAGGCAACATCATCATCACATATCCACTAATATAATCATTTGAAAGTAATGCTGAGAGGGAAATACATATATCGAAATCAAAACTCTAGAGGACAGCTACACGCTCCAAGCTCAACGCTGGTGAAACCTAACGCCACCTGCACCCGTTTATCGTGCATAAGCTTACAAAAGCTTAGAGGGTGGTGAAAGTGTGTGTAAGGTAAGTACCAAGTATACAATAAAGCCCATAAATCATACATCATCGAGATAAGCAGAAATACTGACAAGATCATGAATCATACGATATCAGAGTAAACAGAAATATACTGGTAAGTCCATGAATCATTTAATAACAGAATACGTAATGCGGGTCGGTTATGCAAATGTGGAAGCCAAATATCAGGTGCCGATGATGCAATGTAATATGCAAATCCTGCTAAGTCCGTCTAGACCATATAAGTGCAAAACATAGTAACCCAAAATGCTAAGTACTGCAGATGCTATGCGGTGCGAATGAAATGACCATGCTGGAATGCGAAGTCGAGATGATATTACGTATTATCGCAGGCTACGGGGTCCACCACAAGGGACTTCTATCCAAACCAGTCCCATACCTAAATTTGGATAGTCCGACTCAATGTGGTAAACTCCTGATCTCAGGTTAGTCGCAGTCCCAACCGAAATCCTGGTCATGCGGAGGTACACGTAACAAATAGTTACGCACCACCAGCCCGAGTGGATAGTGAATGAATGAATGGATGGATATGCAATTCTTGCTCAATAAGTCCACATATCAGTACGGTTGCTCTTTAGGAAATCATCGGGGTCTATTACACTCGATTCCGACTGCCTCCTCCCTAGCTGCATAGCCCAGCGGGCGGAATAGACCTCACTATCCGCCTGACCAGTAGTCTGCTAATACCTACCCAGCTCGTCAATAGCGGACCCATTTACGAGTTGTTCATACTCAGCCTAGCTTATAAACCCCTCACTCGGGCGAATAAGGCCACACCCCCTCCCAACCAACCACGACACAGTGGGAGACGCGGCCTACTGGTATTCGGCACTCAGGCGCTCATGTTCCACTCGATCTAGACGTTGGGGCTACTCCTGGCCTCGGAGGTTCTGGAATTTTCACCCAAGGACATCCTAAGTGCCCATAGTGATAGAACCAAATATTTCTGGTGTCCCATCTAGCCATCCACGATGTGCCTGTGGAGGTCACGACCCTAATGTCGCTAAGGCGTACAATGATCAAGTCACATATATGCGAGATACATGAGTCACATTATCTAGTCATGCAGCAATCCTACGCGTACAGCGCGATAATGTGGGCACTCCATCTCATAAGGAGTCCAGTAAATAGTATGCTTAATGGCGTATGCTATAATCAAACATTCCTCATATCAGGCATACATATGATGTGTGTGGGCATGAATCATGGAGTTATACTAAGCATTTTATATGGTGATGAACTATCCTCATAACGAATATGAGCCTTGATGTCCTACACACAACAAGTATGAGCCTACCAATGGCCCTAGGGAGAGTCGTAATGCGGACATTTAACCAACATTATACTTACAATGTGGATGTCAAACCAACATTGCTCCCAAGGCATGGCCCACCGTAAATGTCATTACATAGCCCATGGTAAAATCACACGATGCAATAGACCTTGTATACATCACATTGGGCCTCGACCCATGAGCCTCAAATGCATCAAATGGGTCTCATCATATGGTCCTCATACACATCACGGTGGGTCTCAATAACGGGCCTCATACACATCAAGGTGGGTCTCAATAACGGGCCTTGAATACATCACAATGGGCCTCAATCCACGGGCCTTTATATATCACAATAGGCCTCAACCCATGGGCCCTAATACATCACAATGGGTCTTAACCCATGGGCCCCAAATACATTACATCGGGCCTCATCAAATGGGCCCCAAATACATCAAATGGGTCGCATCACATGGGCCTAGATGGGTCTCACGGATGGGCCACAAAATACATCGAGGTGGGCCTCACAGATGGCCACAAAACACATCAAAGTGGGCCTCATAATATGGTCCTCCTATATATTAAGGTGGGCCCTAGTGGACGGGCCACAAATACACCACGATGGGCCTAGTCACATGGGCCTCATATATACTCAGGTGGGCCCCGACAACGGGCCACAATACATCAAGATGGGCCTCCTCACATGGGTCATACGTACATCAAATGGGCCCCATGCATATCAAATGGGCCCACCATAACATATGTTTCCCATCCAACATGTTCATAAATTAACGTAATGATAGATGAAGTGGAACAAATATCAGCTTAATAGGAAACACCCATGGCCCTTAGAAATTTTGAATGGTGGACGTCATTGTCCACTACCTTAAATGGTGGGGTCCACTTGAACTTTAGATCTGACTTATTTTTAGTCTCAAGCCTGTTAAGACAAGCTTGCCAAATGGTTGGACGGTTTGGATGGAACACATGCATCAAGGGCAGGGTCCACATGAGCTATGGATCTGACTCATTCTTTAGCTCACGCCATGAGATGAGCTTTCAAAATGGATGGACAGCTTGGATGCAACAAAAGCATCATGGTGGGTTCCATGAAGGCCCACCATTACATATATATTACATAATATATTATGTAATCTATATATAATATATACAATATAGTATAATAATACACACACACACACACACACACACACACACCACACACACATCAGCCCCACACGTGGGGTGGGTCCCACCGTCCAGGTGTGGACGGTGAGGATAAAACACATAAATCATGTGTGGGGTCCAGCTGGACGACATTAATAAAACACATACATATGTGGGTTCCACCGTCCGCCTAGACGGTGGTGAATAAAACACGTACATCACTGTAGGTACCACGTGGGGCCCACCATAATGTTTATACGCCATCCAACCCGTTGATAAGGTCACGTAGACCAGGATGAAGAGTAAAAAACAAATTTCATATTGACCCAAAACTTCTGGACCACAAAAAGGGTCTCAATGGTAGACGTTTAATCAACATTGTTTTCTATGATGTGGGCCACCTAAGCTTTGGATGTGGCTGATTTTTGGAGGGCCCAACATATGGGCGACGTGGATGTTTAAAACACATCACGATGGGGCCCACATATGGGACCGTGGTCCCTGCCCACCCGCAAGCCAACGCAGCAGCGTTCTGTTGCAGCATCAGCTGCAGCAGGTGCTGCCTGTTTTTTTTTTTCTTAAAATTTTTTTTTAATACTTTTTTTGAGGTTTTTCATATGTGGGGCCCATATCAACAAAATCCACCCCACCCATTGGTTTTTACTGTTCGATACAAACTAAACGAACCTAATATTGGGCGTGTTTCAAGGTACGGAAACAGCATGGGGGTTTTCAATGGTAAAGAAACTGTTTTCTATAATATGGCTCGCCAGAAAATTAGATTGGCCCCATTTTTCGGTTCAATGCCTATAATGATCCGCTGAATGGGATAGACGGCGTGGATTAGAATCATACATCAAGGTGGGGCCTACACTAGTGGCCCACCCCAAATGCCTTGAAAAGGCTATTATGCTCTTCAAGTGGGCTGCCCAGGTGGGGCCACCAAATGATGATTGGTGTGGATATAACACTTATAAAGTGGGCTCCACCTATAGGTGACTTGGATAAAATATATGCCTTATGGTGGGGTCCGTACAGGTGGGCCACACAGCCACATCATCACATACAAAAGAAGGAGAGAGAGAGAGAGAGAGAGAGAGAGAGAGAGAGAGAGAGAGAGAGTGGGACACACACGTGTGATGGAGGGACCCCGACACCATGGGCCCTCCGTTCCATGCATACAATCATACATCAAGTGGGACCCAATACATGTGGGCCCACCGATCAAAATCAACGATGAAGATCCGTTCTCCACGGAAATAGAAGGTCTAGATAACCCTATTTATGCAAGGAAAATAAACATCATGATGGGGTCCATGGAGAATGGCCCCATCATGGAATGATCATGAGAATCAAGGTGGGTCATCGGCCGCACCTAGGGTCCAAAGTGAGATCCATACCATCAATCGGTTGGCCTCACTTGGCCCTTCATCTAAAAAATGAAATCTAAGACTATAGAAGCACCCACCATTCGATCTTCTCGATCCGTTGGAACGTCGGTCTTCTTGTGCTTCACTTTGATGGAGGGTGATGAGGAGTGAACGGCTAAGATGAATGATTTTGGGATGGGAATGGGCCACACTCATCACACTCTTTTCTCTCATAGAAGAGTTTGGACGTGCACCACTCCTTAGTTGCTTGGAAGTGTGAAGAGAAAGAGAGAGAGAAATGGGGTGGTTGTAAGAGAGGTGATGTGTGTGAGTGATGGAGTGATGGGAGGTGAGTGATGGGTGATGAGTGTGTACTTGACATGTATGGGTGTATAAGAGAAAGGGTGAGAGAGAGTTGACTTTGGAGTTGCTTGTACTTGACATGATTGATTAATTGATTAATGAGACATGTTGTAAAGATTCTCTTAGGATTGCAAACACGCGGCATTTTCTTCGAAATAAACGCTGGCCCACATTTCCCTACCAGGGTATTGGATCGGTACGCAAGACGCGGCGTCGGAACCGCGGCGACGGTGCGGTCGCAATGGTACACGTCTCAGATTAAGTCGACTCAAATTTACATGATACGACTTAGGGTCATGCGCAAACGTCGATCATATTTGTATGTTGCCGGAATTCGACGGGAAGGATCGCTGGAGTCGACGGAACAGTACAAGTTAGGATACGGGTCTTACAATTCGGATGCTACAAACAGTGGAATCCCGGCGCTGTTCCACTAGTCCTGCAGCCTGCTCGACCGGTCGAGTGAACAGTGCTCGACCAGTCCTGGGTCACTCGACTCAAAGTCCAGCGAGCTCTGTGAACGGTGCTCGACCAGTCGAGTGAACAGTGCTCGACCAGTACTGTAGCCTACAAAACTAGTCCTGGTTACGCAGATTTGAGTCTGATTTTGTGCGAGATTCAGAATTTTAAGGCGGCTTTCGCAAGGTGCGAAAGAGAGTTTCCTAAACTATAAATAGGAGGTCTATAGAGTTTTCTAGGGGATTTAAGAGGTAAGGTAAGAAGGTTTCCTAAAGCTTTGCAAGGGTTTGCTAAAGTGTTTAGGGCTATCAAAGGTATGAGAGAGAGAGAGGAAGCTTGTGGAAAGGAGGCTATGCTCGTAAAGGTGATCTACCATATCTCAGCGCTTCCACATCCTCGTAATCGGTGAGATCTCTCCGTTTTCTTTGTTTCTCTTATTGTTTATCCACTCATGTGTGAGTGAAGAAGGTTGTAACGTTCTACTTCATAGTGGATTGTTAATCTGGACGAGGTCCCGTGGTTTTTACCTCTTTGAGGGTTTTCCACGTAAAAATCTCTTGTGGTGTGGTTTATGCTTTGATTTATTTTATTGCTGTATTATTTCATAATTCTAGTTTGTTTCGGGAGGCTAGATCCTAAGGTTTTGTGCAAGGCCCCCAACAAATAGTAGGATCACAAATCTTGCTCTTCCCATATGTTTGTTACATAGAGGCCATCGATTTGGTTGGTCCCAATGCCTATCTTATATCCAGAAATGTGGTTGGTCTTGTCACAAGGTGGGGTTGCTGTAAAGATTTCTGGAGCCTTATCATCGGAGATGCATTATTCATTTAGCTAGCACAATCGTGGGTTGAGCTTCGCACTTAGCTCATTGAAGCCACAACGGCAACACCCCTTGCTTGGGGGTCTGAGAGTTACACCCCTATCTTGGAGGGCAAATTCATAATTTCAAGTAGAATTTTATATAATATATTCTAAAGTAAGAGAGAGAGCCATCATTATATTAAAATCTGTTTTTTTTATTATCATTATTGCCTTTGAGCATAGTATTGGTGTAAATCTGTGGACATACTAAAAAGAAACCAGATAAATCTTTTAATTGTGGTTTGATTTTTTGTTCTTCCTTTGATCAATATTGCTTGTGTGGGGTAGAATGTTGGTACATTCTCTGCCCATCTTTTTTTGGGCGCATGCATCGAAGCTAATGTCCAAACAATCCTAATTGTTGTGCCATAGGGCCCACCTAATGAACAACCAGGATCTCATGCATGTACCGGATCGGTTAGACTCCTATTTTTATTCCACATGCACCATTTTGAAGTGGCGATGGCTCAGATCATCCAAATTGTGGATTCCCTTTTGGATGGAGCACATCTCTAATATCACACAAAGAATCCCGACCATTCATTTAGTTGGATTGATGGAAAATTAAGATGGTCCCTTTCAGTGGACATGATCTTCTTAATCAATAGGTAAACAGCTCATGATGATAAGTCCATGTAGTGAAGGTTTGGCTAGCGTAGTGTACAACCTATCCCACATGCTAGAATAAAACACTCGGCCTAAATTGGGGTCCCTTACCATGACTTTAGTAGACAGAATAACTTTCAACCCTAAGGTCATGAGTTCGAGTGCCCATTTGCTTGAAAGCAATAGATGACTTAAATCAAACATTTCCGTTGTCATAGTTCTACATGGATAGGTGGCCCACCCAATGAGTGTGATGGAAGAAAATTAGTCTTGGAGGCATTAAATAAGGGAAAAAAAAAATACCAGTTTTATTATAGCTTTTATTGGCAATCGGCTTCAACGGCTATTCATTTTATGTGTATAATATATCTCACTGGAATCCTACCAACTGATTTACGCCCTGACATTATAACTAAGGTTCATTGATCTCCAAATGACTTGGTAAAATTTGTTAAATTTCATTAATTTTAGTAAAAAATTTTTATATTATTTTTATGATTTTAAGAGTCTAATTGTATTATGAGATTCCTGTTTAGGCCAAATTACTGTTGCATATAAGTTTGGACGGGTTGAAATATATATTTATTATTTTTAGTAATTTTTATTATTTTAAGAAATTATCCTATTTCGAGTGACTTTGATTAGGAGTCTATCGCCTCTTATGCTTGTATAAGCACAATGTTGTTGGAAGATGTCTTAAATCTTCCGCGTTGTTCGACTAGTCGAGGGACTGACTTGACTAATCAAAGGTCCCTTCGACTCGAAGTCCAGCAACAATGTATTTGAGATTTTCGGGACGCTCGACGAGTCGAAGTCATGGCTCGATTAGTCGAAGGTTACGCATACGATGAGCGGATTCTGCGCGGACTGCGTAAATTTGAGGCGGTTTATAGGAAGGCGCGTAAGTAAGGTTCCTCCATCTATAAATATGAGTCCCTAGGACCATTCTAAAGTATTCTAAGGCTTCCTAAAGGTATTCCAAGGATTTCTAGAAGGGTTTTAAGGTTTTCAAAGGATGTAGCAAGAGTGAGATTCGAGCTTGTTCGAATCGGGTAAGTCCTCTCTCTTCGTAATTTCTATTTTCATAGTAAGATTTGTCGCTTTGTGCCGTGGTTTTTCCCCGAAAGAGTTTTTCACATTAAATTTTTGTGTTCTCTTGTGTTTGCTTGGTGCTCTTGGATTACTATCCTAGATCCATATCTGTGTGATTCCACAAACCAAACCCTAACACACAATACATTTGCTGTAAGTAGCATTTTTCATCAATATATTAATTTTTTTTTCTCTATTTTAAAGATTTTCATCTTCTTGTGGAATCAAAGGCTATTTGAAGATTTATTGTACTCTCTTGTTTTTATTCATGCACATAATATCTTAACACGGCTCTTTCATTTCTAAACCGTGATTTTAGACCAGGGCATAAGTCCAACATTTTTTGAGCAGGGATGTAAACCCAAGTCGAAGCCATAGTTCTACAAGTAGGGGTAGCAACAGATCAGGTCATCCCCAAGTCCAAGCCATGGTTCCGCAAGTAGGGGCAGTTCACGTGGGCCTGCATATCAACTGGCCCAATAGACTGCTGAGGTGGTTGTTGGGGATAAAAGCCGCGTTCCGAGGGATCGGATTTGTGTCTCGGTTATCCGAGGCATACACTGGATCCGAGGTAATGGTCACAAATTGAGGAGCTGAATCAAATTGAGCCGGCACGGAACGACGAATGGGTTATTCGGATGTGTGTCATGAAAGGTTCAGTAATTTCGCCTCGTAAATCCGAGCCATCTAAATTGAGTCGGTTTTGGCCGGCCGAGTTAGTTTCGGCCGGGTCAGATGAAGGAAAGATAATTCGATATCTTTCCGAATATTTTGTAGAAGGATCTCCGATCCCCAGGATCCCGGGATTGGATAGAGACCAAAAATGAAATAAATCAAATCTCCGAGATATTAGGAGAAGAATCCCAGCACAATAGGATTCTCCCAAACTTATAAATAAAGGGCCTCCATCCCAGTGAAAGGTACGAAACATCACCATCCCTAACACGCCATCTCTATACTTCACTGAAACTGACTTAGGCATCGGAGGTCCCCCTGGCTAGAGCCAAGGTCTTCGGCTATTTTCTTTCCTACGTGCAGGGAACAGAGATCAAAGGAGGGCGTGCCGAAATTTACATCAACAGTTTGGCGCCGTCTGTGGGAATTTGTCTGAAAAGTCATCCCCCTATATTCCAATTATAATGGTGATGACGAGAAGAACAATTCAGGAAGATGAAGTAAATGAAGTGGCAGTTACAGGGTCGGCGACCCACCCGCCACCTCAAGCTGCTCAAAATCCGCCTAATAATCACCACCGAGCGACGGCCGCAGCAAATAATAATCAGCGGGCTCGGAGCGATGGGCGATTAGACCGGGAAGTTCAGGAAATCCGGTCTGATATGAACGTAATGAAACAAATGCTCGAGCGGCTATATCAACAACAAGTGCAGCAGCCCCTCCTGGGGGAAACAGCGCGTGCCCCAGCACCGGCAGGTGATGCGGTTGATCCCCAACCTTCCGCGCAACGATCGCTCCATCAACCTAGCCAACCTCAATTGGTCTCCGAGCCCCATCCGGCTCAGTTGGCCAATGCCGTTTTACCTCCCACAGATCTTCGCCACGAAATAGATCGAAGGAGGCGTAGTCGGCCCCCGGCCGAGGGAACGGCCAAAAGCGGTGAACCGTGGAAGGCCGACATCCAAGACCTTAAAAGGGAGGTGCGGGAAGAAATGAAAAAAGAAATGGCAGATATGAGAAACGGCCGACACACATATCAGCCAAGATCCGAGGTAAAATCGTCGCCCTTTGTGGACGAGATAATGCAGGCTCGGCTGCCTGAAAGGTTCCGATTGCCTCAAATCGCGCCTTTTACAGGTAAAACCGATCCGGCCGAACATATCGAATGTTTTAAAACATACATGGAGTTGCATGATGCTTCGGATAAGGTGATGTGCCGGGCCTTTTCTATTACGTTAACAGACGTAGCAAGGCTTTGGTTCAGACAGCTAAAGCCGAAATCCATTAGTTCGTTCGCCGAGCTCAGGGATACCTTCCTCACCAACTTCATCGGCGGGAAAAGGAAATTAAAGCCCCCTGTATATCTAAACAACATAGTCCAAAAACAGGGAGAGCTAATGAAAGATTACATCAAGCGCTTCAACTTTAAATCTCTTCAGGTTCGAAAGCATTCAGAAGAAACAGCGCTTAATGCGCTCATGCAAGGAGTAAAAGACAAACCGTTCTTGGCGTCTTTGGATTAAAATCCACCCGACACTTTGGCGGAGTTTATGGAGCGATTCGATAAATATGCGAACGCCGAAGAGACACAGATGATGCGAGAAACAAAATCTCTAGTCAGAGACTCGGTCAAAAAAGGACCAGACTCAACCGGAGGAAAGAAGCATAAAGACGAGCAAACTCGCGACGAGCAAAGATCAAGCAAACGACCAGATCGACGATTTTTCGTCTACACCCCCCTGAACAAGACTCAGGAGCAGGTGCTGATGGAGATTAAAGGCGAAAGCTTTGTTAACTGGCCCAATAAGCTCAGAAGCAACCCCAATCGCCGAAGCAAAGACAAGTATTGCCATTATCATCGCGATCACGGGCATAATACGAGTGATTGTTATCATTTGAAAGAAGAGATCGAACGGCTCATAAAAGAAGGTCGACTCAAGGATCATGTGGTTAAAGCCGTGGCAAGCAAGGAATGCCCGATTGAAAATCAACCTACGGAAGAAATTCGAACGATCATCGGTGGCCCACGCGGCGGAGGCGATTCAAACAACGCTCGAAAAAATCACTCTAGGAATCTCAGTCGGCCCGAATCCGAGCTTATGATCATCGCTCGGCCAACAAAGGAACCGAAAAGAGAAAAATACTGTGTTTCGTTCACCGAGGAAGATGCCCGAGGTATTCATCATCCTCATGACGACGCGCTAGTAATCACCCTGACCATTGCCAATCGGAAAGTGTTTCGGATACTTGTTGACACGGGATCATCTGCAGATGTATTATTCGCTTCAACTTTCGACAAAATGGGCGTCGGACGATCAGCATTACGTCCGGTACGTACCCCGCTGATCGGATTCTCCGGAGGGCAAGTACTGCCCGAGGGGATCATTCCCTTGCCCCTCACAGCTGGAACTTCCCCGCATCAAATGACGATAATGGCTGAATTCCTGATCGTCGACCAACCGTCAGTATATAACGCAATAATCGGCCGACCATCTCTGAGTCTCCTCCAAGCCGTGGTATCCACATACCATCTCTCAATGAAATTCCCGACCGAATCTGGAGTAGGGGTTGTCAAAGGGGATCAGCAAGACGCAAGGCGGTGCTATATGACAGCCGTAAAAAAACCGGCCTAGATAGCAACAATTGAATCGTTGGATCCCCGAGGCGAGACGTATGAAAGAGGCCGGGCAGTCGAGGATCTTATTTTGGTTCCCTTAGTGGAAGCAGAAGAGTCCAGAACGGTAAAAATCGGCTCGTCTCTACAGTCTCCTTTAAAAGAAAAGTTGGTCGCCCTGCTCCGTCGATATGCTGATGTTTTTGCTTGGAGTCATTCAGATATGTCTGGGATCGATCCGTCTGTGATCACACATCGACTCAACATTGATCCGACCTATCGACCAATCCGACAGAAGCGACGTCCGCTCAGCCCTGAGCGTTACGCTATCATCGAAGAAGAAGTCAGCAAGCTTTTCCAAGCAAATTTCATAGAAGAAATATACTATCCAGACTGGGTCGCAAATGTCGTACTGGTGAAGAAACCCAACGGGAAGTGGCGCGTCTGTATTGATTATACAGACTTAAACAAAGCCTGCCCGAAGGACAGTTTCCCTCTTCCAAGAATAGATCAGTTAGTGGATAGTACAGCAGGGCATGAACTTCTTAGCTTTATGGATGTATATTCAGGGTATAATCAAATTGTAATGCATCAATCAGATAAATCGAAAACGACCTTTGTCACCGACAAAGGCCTTTATTGTTACGAGTGATGATGCCGTTGTTTTTGAAAATGCAGACGCGACTTATCAAAGATTAGTCAATAAAATCTTTTCTCGGCTCATAGGTCGAACTATGGAGGTATACATTGACGATATGCTCGTCAAAAGTATACATGCGACGGATCATATAGCTGATTTGGAAGAAATGTTTCTCGTATTACGCAAATACCAGATGAAGCTAAATCCAAATAAATGCGCATTCGGAGTAAGTTCTGGGAAGTTCCTCGGATTTCTGGTGAGTCAGCGAGGAATAGAGGCAAATCCGGAAAAAATAAAGGCTCTGCTTGACATGGAATCCCCGAAAACAATCAAGGATATTCAAAGGCTAACCGGACGACTGGCGGCGCTCAACCGTTTCATATCCCGTGCCACGGATAAGTGTCTTCCTTTTTTTCAACAGTTAAAAGGACAACAGGTCCTAAATTGGACGGAAGAATGTGAGGCGGCCTTTCAGCGGCTAAAATCGCATCTCGGGTCACCACCTATCCTATCAAAGCCTGAATCGGGAGAGCCTCTATTACTGTATCTGGCGGTCTCCACGGCAGCTGTTAGTTCGGCCCTGATACGAGAATCCGAAGGAAAGCAATTGCCGGTCTATTATGTCAGCAAAGCACTATTGCCAGCCGAGACAAGATATCCACACTTGAAAAAGGTTGCGTTAGCTCTGATAATTTCTTCGCGTCGACTCAGGCCATATTTCCAAGCTCACACTATCATAGTCATGACCGACTATCCACTGCGTCAGATCTTACAGAGGCCTGAAGTTTCCGGCCGACTCACGAAGTGGGCAATCGAACTAAGTGAATTTGATGTTCATTACAAGCCTAAAGCTGTAATCAAAGGACAGGCGGTGGCTGATTTCATCGTCGAGGCAACACCACCGATAGAATCTCCGGATGCTGACACAACCGCGAACAGCGATGAGTCAACACCTGCTATATCCCCTACCCCCTGGAAGCTGTATGTCGACGGCTCCTCCAACTCAAAGGCAAGCGGGGCCGGAGTAGTACTGGAGACCCCGGATCATACATACATGCAATATGCCTTACGACTTGGATTTCAAGCTTCAAACAATACAGCCGAATATGAAGCACTCCTACTCGGTCTCCGATTAGCCGCCAGCATGGGAGTTACACACCTGAATGTTTTCAGCGATTCTCAATTAGTCGTCAACCAAGTCACCAGTGTGTATCAAACACGGAAAGAGCAGTTAAAAGCCTACATGGAAAAGGCAAAGGAAATGATCCGCGAGTTTCAGTTTTGTAAGGTCATCCGGATCCCTCGAACCGAGAATAGCAAAGCCGACTTATTAGCAAAGCTTGCTTCTGCTAATGAAGATGATATACCCAGATCTGTCCCTATCGAATACGTCGCAATACCGAGTATTAATGAACCACTTCGTTCGGCCGTCCACGCAATTGACTCGGATATGGAACCTACCTGGCTCGATCCAATCATTCAATATCTCGATAAGGGCAAGCTACCCGAAGATCGTGTCGAGGCCCGACGAATGAAAATCCGAGCCTCCCGATACACCATGCTCAACGGCACCCTATATAAGAAAGGTTATTACGCTCCGCTGCTTCGATGCTTAAACCCCAGCGAAGCCGATTATGTTTACGCGAAATTCATGAGGGGATCTGCGGAAATCATTCTGGAGGAAGATCACTCGCCCACAAGGTCATACGACAGGGGTATTACTGGCCGACTATCCAACAAGACACCCGCAGACTCGCTCAAAGGTGCGACAAATGTCAGAGGTTTGCGACTATCCCTAGACAAGCTCCCGAGATGTTGACTCCTATGACGGGTCCCTGGCCTTTCGTGCAATGGGGGATCGACATCGTCGGTCCACTCCCCCTTGGAAAAGGTCAGACCAAGTTCGCTGTGATAGCTGTCAACTATTTTACAAAGTGGGCCGAGGCTGCACCGTTAGCTAAAATAACCGAACAACAGATAACCGATTTTGTGTGGAAAAACATTATCTGCCGGTTCGGAGTACCTCGTACAATCGTCACTGACAACGGAAAGCAGTTTGACAGTAGAAGCTTCCGCGAGATGTGTGATAACCTCGGAATTAGAAACGTGTATTCTTCGCCTTATCATCCTCAGATGAACGGACAAGTTGAAGCGGTCAACAAAATTATCAAACAACATCTCCGAACCAAGCTTGATCATGCCAAGGGGGCGTGGGCCGAAGAACTACCGAAAATCCTATGGGCGTATCGAACTACAGCTCGGACCGCCACAGGCGAAACCCCGTTTTCCCTTGCCTACGGTTCGGAAGCCGTTACCCCCGTAGAGATTGGGTTACCCTCGGCTCGAGTCAGTTCATTCAATGCGGAGGATAATGAGGAGCTGTTGGCATTCGGACTAGATCTTCTGGACGAGCAAAGAGAAGTGGCACGAATACGTACAGCGGCCCGGCAACAACAGGTGACTCGGTTCTATAATGCCCGAGTTAAGGTCAGACGGTTTCGAGCGGGAGATATGGTTCCGGAAAATATTTCCAATACGAAGGAGCCTGGTTCAGGCACATTGGGGCCCAACTGGGAAGGACCATATATCATCTCAAGCACCATCCGACCAGGGACATACCGATTGGAAGATCTAAGTGGACGACTGTTACCACATCCTTGGAACGCAGAGCATCTCAAGATTTATTATCCTTAGCTCGGCATCTGCAGTCCGATATTTAACATTCCAGAAATTTAAAAAAAAACAGAAATAAAAAATTTTTAGCCGAGCTGTGTGAACAAAACTAAGTATATTTTCCTTTTTTTTCTATCTGTTGAAGTGTTTACATCAAAATTACTCTTCATGTATAGATGCAAAAAAAAATAATAATAAACTAAAGTCTGGATTAATGTCCCTCGGCGGGAGTAACTTCCGAAGCAATCCCAGCAATATCGGTCTCGTTCCCGACGATCGGATCTGCGGCAGCGTTAACAGGACTATCGTCAGGATTCTCGGAACCCGAGGCTCCTTCTCCTTCAAGTCCGGAGAGATCGAGGTCGGGGAACGCCTTCTTCACATCGTCGAGGCATTCCAAATATCCGCTTTGAAATAAGCGATCTCTTTCGTCCTCGAATTCCTTCGACTCGAGAAAACCCTGGACCGCTTGATCCCTGGCCTTCTCAGCCTCCCGGGCCTCTTCCTGGGCTTGTTGGATCAGCTTTGACGCTTCGAGTCTGGCCCGAGCCAGACTGTCCTCGCAAGAAGCATGAACTTCGAAGATTCGCTTATTTTCGGCCGATATCCGAGCGACTTCGGCCTGCGAATCCTCGAGAGCTCTCTTGGCAAACACAGCGTCGGCCTCGGTGTTCTCAGTAGCTCTCTTAGCGGAAGCAGTTTCCGCCTTGGCATCTTCAGCTGCCTTCCGAGCAAGGGCTGCCTCGCCAGTTAAAACGCCGACTCGGATTTCGGCGGCGACCTTCAGCTTCGGCCAAAAGAGTCTGCAGTTTATGAACTGAGGCCAACTCTTTACAGGCTTTGACCAGACAGGGCGCCAGTTCAAATAGCACCTTCGCCGCATGACCAACAGTCTGAGTCATGGGAGCGTTGTAAAGGCTGGCGAAATCCTTTTCACCTCCATGAGCCAAAGCCCATGGAACCATTCCCGCTACAACCGCCTGAAAAGCAGATGGTTCCTGTTGTACTGCCTCTCTGCGGGAGGATTCAGTCCTTGCTTCCTCCCTTTGCCTCGGTATTTCCATGGTAGCGGGTCCTGATTCGGAAGTGGTTTGAGGAGCGACCACGACCTCTTCCCTCACTTCTGGTCTTTCATCCGGATCAGGAATTACGACGACAGTGGGAGGGGAGGAACTTGCTGGCTCTTTCTCTTTTTGCGCCGTCTCTTTCTCCTTCTGCAAAACTTTAAATTTCTTTGTCGGTCTTGGTTCCGACAGAAGAATTGAACGAGGAGGAGCTTTCTTCTTCGAAACCGCTTTAGGAAGAGGGCGAGCTCCCGTCATGACAGATGAAACCGGCTCGGGAACAGTTTTTTGATAGGGTCGGGCTTCAGGTAAGTCTGAAAAAGATAAAGCAGATCAGATAAAATCCAAATTAGGTTTGAAGTTACTTCCTAAATTACCTGTGATAGCCGAATCTAAACCTGCGAGATGAAGGCGTTCCGGCTGCAAGAGCACCTTCCAGGATCGATCTGCTGCGTTCAGTGCTCTCAAATCCTTGATCCGAGCCAAAGCGTTGGATCCCAGCCTCTCCCTCGTCTTTGGAATTTCTGTTTAACAAAAAAAAAAGTCAGAATCCGTACATAAAGAATGGAAAGAAAGGTAAACAATCGAGTCACCTGCTTTATGGAATGTCCGAGGCACACGGGCCTCGGAAAGCTCAGAGTCGGCCGATTCTCAGCGACCACTGGCCCAGAACCAACGCTCTCTCCAGTGTTTATTGGAGGTGGGAGGGTCGGTTATTAAGGAACCTCTCTTGCCTCGCCATGCAGCAAACACGTAGAAGCCGGGATAGTTCGGGTTAACACGTACTTGATATAAGTGTAGAAACTCGTCAACTGTCAACGGTGGTTGCTCTAACTCGGCCCACAATACCGCACATCCGAACAAATTCCTCCACCCATTCAGAACTACTTGCCCTGGCGCAATCCGAATACGGGATAAAACACCTCGGACTATGGGTTGAAGGGGCAAGCGTAGGCCGCATTGCATCGCGACTTGGAATATTGCTACTGCCCCGGGAGGTGGAGAGTCCGGTAAGGCGTTCGGACGAGGAAGGTGAATAATAACTGAATCAGGAATGTGATACCCGGTTCGGATTCTATCCAAATCAGCCTCAGTCAGGACCGAGGGAACCGGACCACATGGGTCGTCCTCTGACTCATCTTCTTCAGCCTCGGCGGAAACTGATCTATCGATGGGAGCCGACCTATCAAGGGAAATCGTCCTAGCGGTTTCCTCGGCAAGCAACCTTTCTCCTTCTTCCTCTTCTTCTTCGTCCTCTAGATCTAGGGGAAGGTTGGGCCTCCCTGGCCGAGTTTTAAGGGATCCTCTCCCATCGGAAGGGTTTGCCGGAGCGGAGCATTCTGCCGGAGTTCCGACGCCCCTCTCAGAAATGAAAGCAGCGTTCGCGTCTACCGCGATTTCCGCTAGAAGAGAAGGCGATTCCGTAACGTTCCAAAAACGTTGCGCTTCGCCTTCATCTCCTGATGTCCCTTCCCGAGGGCTGTAAGTACCTTCCGCTGCCATTTAAGTTAATGAAAAAGGAGGGGGAAAACTTACCGGCGAAAGGGAAGAAGACGGATACCGGTAAGCTAAGATGCTTGTGAGGGGAAAGAAAGACCAGTTGGAAGAAGAAGAACGGATTGCAGAGAAGGAGCGGGAAAATGGGTTGAGCAGTAAAAATATGAATCGTGGGCCCTTTCCTCCTTTTTATAAACATAGTCACCTGGCGCAGGCAGTTAATGCGAAGATGATCCGACGCACGCTTCGATCCCCTCATTTGACACGTGGAAAGTATCTGATGACGGCGTTAGTACTTGAGCTACGTGTCCAACGCTCATAGGTGGAAAAGGCGATTCGACGGCTGTCATCATATGTGACCTCGGATATTGAACCGTCTCACGTCAGAAGTCGCATTAAATGTTCCATTATTACCTCGGATTAGATGGCGAACCGACTCAAACCCAAACCTTACTACTCCGTAGTGCCATGAACGACATACGGAGTAAGGGGGCTTACTGTTGGGGATAAAAGCCGCGTTCCGAGGGATCGGATTTGTGTCTCGGTTATCCGAGGCATACACTGGATTCGAGGTAATGGTCACAAATTGAGGAGCTGAATCAAATTGAGCCGGCACGGAACGACGAATGGGTTATTCGGATGTGTGTCATGAAAGGTTCAGTAATTTCGCCTCGTAAATCCGAGCCATCTAAATTGAGTCGGTTTTGGCCGGCCGAGTTATCTCCGGTTTCGGTCGGGCCGAGTTAGTTTCGGCCGGGTCAGATGAAGGAAAGATAATTCGATATCTTTCCGAATATTTTGTAGAAGGATCTCCGATCCCCAGGATCCCGGGATTGGATAGAGACCAAAAATGAAATAAATCAAATCTCCGAGATATCAGGAGAAGAATCCCAGCACAATAGGATTCTCCCAAACTTATAAATAAAGGGCCTCCATCCTAGTGAAAGGTACGAAACATCACCATCCCTAACACGCCATCTCTATACTTCACTGAAACTGACTTAGGCATCGGAGGTCCCCCTGGCTAGAGCCAAGGTCTTCGGCTATTTTCTTTCCTACGTGCAGGGAACAGAGATCAAAGGAGGGCGTGCCGAAATTTACATCAACAGTGGTCAATGGATCAGACCATCCTAAAAGTCTAGCAGGTTGGGCTCCAGCTAGAATAGCCTATTTAACCACAAATGGGTAGTGTTTCTGGTTGAGGAAAAAAAAAAAAAAAAAAAAAAAAAAACGAACCAGAACTAGCCCCTAGCCCACCAAGTCGTCGATGGGGCCCGTGAGTGACAAGACCCAACCCGGAACACCCGCAATGAATATAGAGCTGAGCCATTTCAGGTCATCTCGATCGGTCAAACCCAAGGGTGGCAAAAGGCCATGTGAGATGCTGCGCAATGAGCCCAACCTGGCTTTGGAATAGACTTGGACCTATTAGCTCAGCCCATTGGCCAAGCTTGGGCCGAGCTTCCGCGGCCTTAACAATATTCATCCTAGGGTTGGACTAAAGTCATTTCAGCCAGCCCCAACTTGAATTCATACAGCAAACATGCATCTTAAACACAGACCGTTTATTTTGTTCCACTAGGTGTCTATTTGAATGAGCATGAGTGGCCCACCAGATCAAGGGATCAATTACAAGTTTTCAACTGAGAAATGGGGATTTTATCAATTTTCAGGCCTGGCCCAAACAAAACCAAATTTTGGGAGGCGGCGATGAGACTGCCATGCTGGGTGGGTCCATGATGGGTTTGGAACAGTATTGGGCCTTGAACTAGGTGCCAGGCCAGGGGACCATGCCGAGCCATGAGCTGGGTCAGCTGTTTGATTGGGTTTTACGAACTTTTGAAGTGGGTCAATTCCTTGGGCCGGACCCGACACATCAACAACCGACCTCTTAAGGGTCAGGCGATTAATGGTCAATTCCTTGGGCCGGACCCGACACATTGATTGGACAATCTTTAACCGTGTCTACCATCAACCATTGAATTTGAGCAGGTGGGCATTTCATTTTCATCCATGGCCAGCTATTAGATGGTTAGGATCATCCATTCGGTGCAATCTGCATGTGCCATGCAGAAGACAGCGATCAGAGTCCATTGGCCTGATCGGGTTGTACGTCTGAGGATGGCCCTCAAATGTTGATTTTTTTTCTCAACCGTCCACTGTTATAGCGGATGACATTGATCGATTTTAAACCATTTATTTGTGGAGATCACCATACAGAGCCTCCCTTGCTCGGCCTAGCCTTAATTATCAGGCCCACTTACAAAATCCATGCTACACCATTGCCCATCAACGTATTCAAACGAGAACTGCGGTCGTCAATGGGATCTAGATCACCCACCGTCTTAAGTTGTACAACGGTAACTATCCAGAAGTTATATACATGTGGGACAGATCGAGGGACCCTATCAACCGTAGGGGCGGCTTCGGTGGAACCCTGACTGTGGGGCCCACCGTAGTATGCGGCTTGCATCCACGCCGTCCATCCATTTTGAAAACTCATTTTAAGTCATGATCTCAAAAAGAAAGCAGATTCCAATCTCAGGTGCACCATGGTACATGAAAAGGTAGTAATTGACCATTTTAAAAACTTCTTGTGGGCCACAAAAGTTTTGGATCAAGCTGATATTTGTGTGGTCTCTTCATCCAGGTCTTTGTGACCTTATCAACAGGTTGGATGGCCAAAAAACATTCCGGAGGCAACCATGAAGTTTTTAATGGTGGGGATTCAATCACGACTGTTTCCTGTACTGTGGTCCACCTGAGATTTGGATCTGCTTCATTTCAATGATTATCTCCTAAAATGAGTTTTCAAAACGATAGGCGGAGTGGATGTAAGACACATACATCAAGGTGGGCCCCACAGTCAAGATCCACCCTTCTTGGGATCCACCGAAGTCGCGCCCAGCAACCCTAATCCAAAATGACCGAAATACCCCTAAAAGAGAGAAGCAAAATCCAACTTTCATATGTAATAAAGCGGCTGAAGAGGCCCTCTTTCAGATTTACATGTTCTGGTAACCGTACAAAAAAAAAAAAAAAAAAACATAAAAAAAGAACAGAAAAGAAAAGTCAGTGCCTTATTTCTCAGAGGAATCATATAATCCCGGACCCGAGGACCTGCACGGTGTACTCAGGATCTCAGTTTAGGCTACTGGGGCCCACAGTTCAGTAATCCAGACCGTTGATCAGATACCACCCACGTTGGATGGACTACGGTAAGGATGACCTTATAAATGGACAGGATTACTTACCAACTTGAAAGGTTAAGATTGTTAGATGATCATGACCATGTGGCCACTTAAATAAGGCCATGAACTGAAATCCCGAGTATGGAGTGCATATCCTCGGGTGGAGGGAGGACCATAGAGTTCCTCTGTTCTCTTTCATGGGCTGATATAAGACAAAAGCAGGAAAGGTAGATTCATGTATGGAGAAAAAGACCACAGGACAAGGCCATCAAAAGAACAGCAGCTTCTGCTTCTTCTTCCCCTGCAAATTTCCTTTGTAAAAGGAATAAAACCTTCTCCTTCCTTTGCTTTTCTTTCATTCCCATATTCCCTCCTTCCCCAAGAAAATCCAATCCTCTTCTCCTTCTCTTCCTATACCTAATCCCACATGCATTGCACAGAGACTGCAAAAATCAAATACAATAAAAATAAGGAAAATTAAAATACATAACATATATCGTCTATATATGATGTATGATGACATGTACTCCCTATATATATATATATATATTATATATATATATATATATATATATATATATATATACACATATCATTTCAGAATTATAAAACACTGAGGATAAATAAAAAGCACTGAACAGAAATAAATGCTAGAATCAAGCAAATGAGAATAAAAATGCAACTAAATATCAGATTCCAGTTTATATAGAAAATGATACAAAAAGTCAGTAACATTGGGAATGTTGGTCATGTGTCAGCAAGATCATTTATAAAAGAAATTAAATAAAATCAAGGAAATTTAATTAAAAAAAGAAAAAATAAATTATAAAACAAGGCAAGAAGAAAATATAAATCCAAACCATCATCAAAATATCATATTAAATAAAAAATAAATCTATATCAATATATGTCTGTGTGTGTGTCCACATCTACATATATACATAGCCAGATTGGGAAACAATATCCACATCCCATTTTTTATTTTTTATTTTAAAAAAAAAAATCAAAACCCAAGAATCTAATTCTAACCCTTGATCACAACCTCAGAAAATATAAATCTAAAAATACTTAAATGTCAAAATTTCCAGAAACAAAAGGCTGATATGGGTCACTGAAATCATCAAAACTACAATTTATAACAAGAACAAAAAATCCAAAAACATTAGAATGAAACAAGAACACAAGAACATGCATACATGTACCTTTGGGCCAGCTGGGCCACTTCTCCATAAAGGGGTCTTGGATGTTCTGCAATCTGCACAGACCTTTGAGATGATTTGATTTTCATCAGACAACCCCACATCAGATTTTCCTGTGGTGGGCCTCTTCTTCCTTGTCATGGCCACTTGATCATGTGTCTTGGCATGAACGTTTCTGGAATTCTGTCCATCTAGGCCTAGAGTCAGGTGAGGATTGTCTTGGATGGGGTGGTGATCATGGTCATGGATGTGATGATGATTGTGGCCATGATGGTGGTAGTAATGATGGTGGAGATGATGAGTAGAATCCCAGTCCGGAGAGATGTTTTCTGCTGCAGAAAGCATGATTCCTTGATGGAGAGTTTTGAATGCAAAGAGAGAGAGAGAGAGAGAGAGAGAGTAGGGTTTTGGGGGTTTCTTGGGAAAAAGGATTGTATTTAGTAGTAGGGGTTTTATAGGCCTTTCCATGGTTTTCTTTGGTTGGCGAGTTATTTGATACTCCGGTAGCGTATGATGCTTGATACGCAGGCACTATGAAAATATTACAAGTGGTTTATAATAACCAAAATTAAACGGACTAAATTGTAGAAACCACTGTTTTTAATATGAATTATAAAAAGTAAGTTGTCTGAACAATCCTCACCTTTGATTAGTGGACACTTGTTTTTTGAAATAAGACTGTTGGATATATTTCAATTTAACCGTCTAATAAATATCCAACAATCTGTTATTTAGGTAATCAAATAAGACTAATTTTTAGTTTATGATTGTAGGTTTAGTTTGAATTATCCGTTTGCCACGTAATAGCTTGCTGCGTATTATCTGTCACAATCTGGCGGAGTATCGAAGTATTTTCCTTTTTTTCTGTAATTGCTATGCAACTCACACGAGCCAATATTAAAAAAAAAAAAAATCAACCGGCACGTAGGCCAAAGAAAAAACGTGTAAGGTATACCTTCCGATCATTCGGTTGATCATACTATGAAATTTCCATCTAATATTAAATGGGTGACACGAAGCTTCATCAATGGCCTATATTCAACTTACAATTATGGATTATCCGATGATTGGATTATCCTATATTTTGTATACGTCATGTTAACATAGATTTCCAACTATTATATGGGTCAGATCTCTCATTCGTGTGCCAAGTTGTCATGTATATAGAGATTAAGTACTTCAATCTTCCTCGCGCGAATCTCATTTGGGCACCGACGCTAATTTAAGTAAACCTATAAATGACATGAAAATATACTCGGGTTCTGGTTTCTCGAAAGTAGGGTCCGAATTTCAGTAATCCAAACCATTGATTGTACGTGGTCCATCATGGATGGTCCACGAATAATTTTTCTGGAATTGTATGATCATATCTAATAAAAATACTCATATTTTTCAGTGGAATGAGAACTGTTGCTGAATTTCTCTTTCCACCTTGTTTAGGGCAAAAATCGGAAGGTTGAGATTCTTCCATCCAGCCGATCTTCTGAGAATGATTCGAAACCGGTGGTCCTTAGTCAAGATCACTGACAGTGGACCCCACTTGTCTGAATCGTGAAGTCGAATATATTTTTCAATGCCTCGATAGAGAATTCTGTAATTCATCTTTATTTAATGGCCAGTAGGAGGGCGGCACGGCGATAATATATATCATCGGTTATTACTGAATAGCTGATTGGCGTGTGCATTTGTTACCGTTTATTGGATAGGTGAACTCATGTAGGTGATCCAGACCGTTCAAATAGTATCCCAACGGGGTCAGCTTGTAGCTTGAAAATGACATCTATCACCACCTAGATTATTCCACCCTTTTAGTTTTACCGCTGTTCAAATTCAATGGATAATATCGGATGGATAAGATCTTTTGTTAGTGCTGAATTTCGGTTCGCTTCTCCTGTAGTGGCAGTTATCATTGGACGGCCTGGATTGACGCATGTGTCCCGCCATAGCAAATGCTTTTGGTGGGAAATTCACCTGAAAATACCGAGATAAATTCTCTGTATGGGAAAAATTTTCGAGTCCGCACAATCTCGAACCCAGGACGTGTACGGTGTCCATAGGCCTTGATTATGGTAAAGTGGGCTTACATCTTTGTGATCTAGTCCGTTGATCCAGTGGGAATCAGCAGGTTTGTCTGCTACCTTAAAAATACTATAGAATGGACGATCGAAAGTTGATCCATCAAATGTGGAACGCGGATTGCATACTAACCCTGCCAGTACCAACTTCGCTACTGGTAGGTGCTCTGTGGTCCCCACCATGATCTATGTGTTTTATCCACACCGGCCATCCATTTTCCCAACTCATTCTACGGCATGATCCCTAAAAATGTGGCATACCCAGATCTCAGGTGGTCTACACCAGAAACAGTGGCGATTGAACGCCCACCTTAAAAATCCCATAGATTGGACGATGGAAAGTAGAGCAATCTAATGTGGATTTATTTTTTTTAATCGTCTATCTGCGTTCGACCCATGAAACGTGAATTCCCTGTCAATCGTAATCCCCATCAGACTAAGATCTTGACCCCACAAATAATGAGTTTTGGAAGAAGTAAACAATAGCGTCTGCAGGAATATCACTATCAAGATGGTCCACTTAGTACAAGTGGGGCCATGGAGCGTTGATACATACCGTTGACGTTATGGAACCCGCGGTTGGGAGGATCGGAGGAAACTCTTCAAGATTTTAACATCCTAACCATGGAATTTGTGTCCTTTACCAGCCACCGTTTCAGTAATTCTCTCTCAACCGTCTATTGGTACGACACTGAAATAAGGGTTAGAAACCTCTATTTTAGGAGATTGTTTTGGGATCCACCGTCAAATATATGATTCATTAGTTCGACAGTTTGGATCGTAAACAGTGGCCCCACTAGTACGGACTGGTGCATCAGGCCGCATTCACATTACGATGCAAATGTACTTTTACAACTCACGTAGACAACTAACCGTTGGGGGTCTGGATGCATGTCTCATTGCGACATCCGTGCAACTGGGGCCTGTAGTAAGATAATCTAAACCGTTGGTTTCATGGGTCCTACTGCGAGTGTGATGGTCCGAAAATCTCCCATGATGGAATTTTGATGTTAAGATAGAAACGTTACAATGGTCCAGATCAAGGAAAGATCATGGATGGCCTTGATTTTCCAACAGTACAAAAAAAATTTCTAGATATCTTCTATACGTAAAGGTTCGGTCGCATTTCAACAGTCTAGATCACATAATCATCCCCACATGTGCCAAATGGACGCATCAGAATACCAATTCTCGTCCTTGCGCATCTGGATCCTACAATCACTGCCATATTTTGATTTCTTACGGTTTTTTGCATTCCTATAAATTGAAAATATCGCGAGAATTTGTTGTAGCTGTGCGAGTGAGCAGAGACAATACAGGAAGCTGAAAGGAGGCATTAAATGATGAGCCGTACATTCCCGAACGTGGCGAACATTTTGCTGCCGAGAGTAACTATTTCTTTCTTTTCTTGCATTTATAAAAGTAACGTACTCGCCCCAGTAGGCTTGCCCTTCTACCTCACCAGTTAATGATCCAGACCGTTCATAAGAAATATCTGCCAGAGTTGGGGTTGCCTGTGGCACGACGTGGTCCAAACTTTGTGGGGCCCACCATGATGTATGTGTTTTATCCAGGCCGTCCATCCGTTTTTCTGGCTATTCCGGTATGGATCTAAAAACGATGCAAATCCAAATCTCAAGTGAAACACACAAACGGAGAAACAGTGGGGATTGAACGACCACCGTTGAAAACTTCGTGCGACCCACTGTGATATTTTACTTACCATCCAACCTATTCATAAAGTAACACTGACATGGATGAAAGTAAAACACAAATATAAGATTGATTCAAGAGTTCTGTGGCCCCCAGTAAGTTTTCAATGGTTGAGGTTCCTCCCCACTGCTTTCTACGGAATGATCCACTTTGAGGTTTGCGACTGCAGCATTTTTAGGTTCTAGTATTAAGATGAACTGGAAAACGTATAAACGGTGTGGATAATACATCACGGTGGGCCCCACAGAGCTTGGGCCACGTCGTGCCAGAGGTATATCCCCATGGGGCGGTGGCGAGTGCCACAGGCAATCCGCGTCCGCCAGGGTGTGCGTGTGTTTGCAAGTTTTTTCCTGTAAACAATCGCCAAAAAGGAGGCATAGATGTACGTTAATCCGGTCTGTCCAAATTGTGGGCCCTTGTATGGAGTAAAAGGTGCATAAGGTCAATAGATAGGACAATCCTAACCATCTGATTTTTCATGTTGAATGTTGAATTCGGACCCTTTGGGCATTTTCCTTTTGATGCCCATTTTAATGACCATGATTTGAATGGTTAGGATTGAATTAGCGTGGTTTCGGTTCGACTCCCCAATCAAGAGCGTTGCACGCTCCTTGAAGCGTGGCATTAATCAGCGTGATGAATGGACAAGATCTTAAACACATGTCCGAAGTTGGCATATGTTCCGCGAAGGGCTCCGTCCATCTCACGCGAGTCACCGCCCATAGCATGCGTCGTGGAGGAGTGAGCGACCACTATTCAGTTGACGGGCCACCTGGAAAACCTCACGCACTCAGTACTCTGCTTCATGTCATCCATGTATGGATGCAAGTACCCTCTTTCTCTAGCCTAACAAATTGCGAATGATAGTCCCAGGGTATTTAAGTAATTTACAATGAATTACAATGAATCTAAAGCGGGGCCCACCAGGGTTGAAGAACCAAGCTAATTATGGCTATACGATGATAGACCGTCCTTATCAGACTCGGATTGCGTAGTGTCACCGGTACATCGTGCTACTGGAAATGCTCCGTGGGCTCTACCATGATGTATGTGTTTTATCCAAGCCCTCCATCTATTTTTTTCAGCTCATTTTAGGGCATGAGCCCAAAAAAGTGGTAGATCCAAATTTCAGGTGAACCACACCGCAAGAAACATTGCTAATTGAACGCCCACCATTAAAAAAATTCCTAGGACCCATTGTAACGTTTATTTGCCATCTAACCCGTTGATTAGATCACACAGACCTAGATGAAGGGTTTAAAAAATAAATAAATAAAACAAATATTTGATTCCCTTCTATGGCTCCAGGAAGTTTTCAACGATAGCCGTTGATCTCTACTTTTTTTTTGGTGGTGTGGCCAACTGGAGCTTGGGATTTGAGCTTATATTTTGGATTCGTAAGTAAAATGAGTTGTAAAAGTGGATGGACGGCGTGGATAAAATACATACATCACTGTGGGCCTCACGATTGAAGTGGTATCGAGGTCACCACACAATTCTAAGTACATAATCATTATCATCATTGTTATGAGAAATATGATCCTGCTCGTCTCATGCAACTCCCTAATGACCCGGGTTTCGGTGCATAAGTGTACACGTGCTTGCACATACACTTGCATTCGTTGAAGCATACATGCATAGGTACATGCATACATCCATGCATCCATGCATACGTGCATTCATCATCCTATGAAACTTGTGATTATTAATATGCATTTTCTATCTAAATTACGGTGAACATTGGAGTATGTGATTGTTAATTATGTGATTTCTATATGCACGTGTTTATGTACATATATACTTGCACTCTCATCACTTATGCTTACCGAACCAATCATCCATTCATATATTCATCCAATCTTAACGGTTGAACATGCACTAAACTCACTTAGCCTTTCATTAGTCTATCCATGTGCACGGTCATGGTATATATCTCCAACCATCAATCTAAACTTTTCATTCAATGAAACATCTGACAGATCCATTTAATAATATATTTTTATTAAAAAAAACCCACATTGTACTTATTTATTAGTGAAAGTGACCGTACGTTAACCTAGTTACATGATTACACTCTTAAATATGTAATTATCCTAATCGTATCTCACCGTCTAACCATATAACCCACTTGTATCTTTCAATTGAGTCACCCAACTATCAAAGTAAACAGTCCATTTCATAGCTTATAAAGTATAATATAAATTCACTAGTTAGTATCCAAATGGAACCTCGTGCATATCACGTGAGATCCGAAAAGAGGGAGCCATTTAAATTCTATTTTCGGTTCACCATCAAGGATCATAGGTCGATACTAGACGCACTATGTAGAACTTGTCAAGTAATGGGTCATAGTTAAGTTCTATCCCAATCTAATGGTCCCATAGTAAACATTGAAAGATGAAAATGTAGAAGGCATGAAGTCTGTGACCTTGTGCAGTAAGTTGGTATAAAAGTAATTGTAACGCCCTGAAAATCGGGGGTCGTGTGTAAACTCAACTCCCGAGTTCCCGGAGTCACTTAACGCCGGTTTTCGTTAATATGCGTTTAATTAGGTTGAAATGCGCAGCGTGGAACTACTTAGAACATGAAGCACAATCACAACTAATCTGCTCAAAAAAAGTTACTAAGCTAATCTTGGAAATGCGTATGCATGATGGATGATATGATGCATGCCCTCGCCACAACACTCCCTCGAGTGACTCCATCTAACGATCGCGTATGTCAACACTCCCTCAGAGCGACCTCGACTGCCGAGTCGCCACCCTAACTAGTGCAATGTAATGCGATCGTGTTAGCCGAGTTCTTAGTTAAGTTCATTCATCCAACAGGTTTGGGAATCTGGTACACCCCATGTATCAATGCCCTAATCTGGTTGCGAGGCCAAGGGCCCCCAACGTGTGAAGCCGAGACCCCGCGATCCTTGATCCCGTCGGGTTTTCCATCCCCGACTCTA
>JAJHSJ010000016.1:58241932-58283105 GCA_021015155.1 Magnolia officinalis | reverse complement strand
TTTTTAAGATTCATATTTGATTCGTGTTTTGATATGAACTTTAAGCAAAGATTTCATTGTCTGTACATATGATTTAATTCTACAGATTTTAGATTTGGGTTGGATAATATCCCATGAGTTATTACGCTCATACCCTAAATAACAGTGTTTCAAGGCTCAGAGTTTAACTAGGACAAAGCGGGAGAAGATTTAGCAATCAGATTAGTTGTAATTACCTCTCTATTTGTATTTGGAAAAAAAAAAATGTATAGCAGAAATTCAGAAGTGAATTTAGACCGATAGTGTTATACATTGTATTGGATGAACATTCATGTATTGTAATGATTTTTTTTTTTTTTTCATCAAATGCGGTTGTGAATGTTTAATATTAAATCATGACCTAGGATTTGGAATCGGGTTTGGCCAACTCGAGTACCGAATTTCGGGGCGTGACAAGCTTGGTGAAGTCATAACAATGTCGACGTGGCCGATCCTGTAATAACTTACGAAAGTCGCTCTCCACCGAGCCAACTTCAAATATGAACCAATTCCGGGACTGAAGAGAATAGATAAGGAATCAACATAAATAGTCTATTCTGACGATGTCAACCCGAATCAGGTCCTCGGATGGTAGACTATTAGGAGTTTCAACACCCGGTCAAGGGTTCGAGTACCCATAGGTGGTGAAATTCCACTAGCACGAGTGTGTGGGGTCTGTGTGCGTGTGTAAAAAAAAGGGTCCTCGAATGAAAGAGCCATCAAGCTCAGATCCAATAAGCTCGGCTTATGACCTGGAATTATGCCCAAAAACAAACTCTAACACACGATAGGAATAACATCCGGTGCACAACCTTAGTGTAACCGCCAACGTCACCTCTCACGCATGTCTAGCTTAATGGCTGAGATGTGCCGAGATCAATGGACTCCCACGTCCTATCCTTCACTATAAATACATATTTATATCATTGAGATAGGTACACAAAATCTCTTACCCTAAACCCCATCTACACAAGTTAGACCCAGATTCTAGACCCAACTTTGGCATTAGAGGGTACCCTGCTCTAGCCAGGGTTTCTATTGTCATTCATATGTGCAGGTCCTTAAATCTAAGGAGCTCAGCGGGGTGAACCAAATTTTTGCATCAACAATCGTTACAAGCTTTAATTGATCAGCAATGGACGGTCAGAAAAGAAGTCGAAGAATGGCTGGCAAAAATACGAGAGGACTCGATTGCGTGGCCACGATGTTCCGACAGTTGGAATTTCAGAGCATGGTCGATTTTCATCAGGAACAAGAAGATAAAATGGTTTAATTATTCCATGTGGCAGCGTGTCAAGTTTCATGCAGAGTAACAACACCCTTTTATCCCATTATCCACGGACAGTTTTCCAATGGTGGGCGTTCAATCACCACTGTTTTCTCGTGGTGTGGTCCATTTCAGATTTGGATCTGTCTCATTTTTTAGGGCGTTCCTCACCGCTGTTTTCTTGTGGTGTGATTTAGTTGAGATTTGGATCAGTCTCATTTTTGGGTTCTTGACATAAAACGATCCGAAAAAATAAATGGACGGCTTAGATAAACTACATATATCATAGTAGGGCCAATAGATCACTCTCCAATGGTAAACTTCATTGGTCCTAAATAAGAACCATTGCTCTTAACACTTCGTTCGAAGGCCACTGATTTGGATGCCCACCACACTCCATTCGCCCTTGATATTTGGTGCCCACCAGATCAACGGCTCTGACCATCATATGTGGTTGCCACGTGTAAAGCAAAGTAGTAGCTGCATGTTAACAAAACGGTGGTGATCCAACGATGGGCCCCACCTGTGAGGGTGTGGAAATCGTGTGGAAGATCCTGATGGGTGACGCACGTGTCAGAGATGGAGGCCATTCATCAGATAAACGTACAATGTGGATATACGACTGACCAAAAATAGTGTTGCTCGGCTGATCGACCAGGTCTAACTTGTTCACGCGTGGCTCTCTCGATGTGTACTGCCCTGATCATGGTAGGATGGCAGCGCGCACTACCTGATGAATGGCTCAGATCTCTGACATCTGTGCTGTTCGCCCGGATCCTTGACTTGTATTCCTCTTTACGTGGGATGTGGATTGCGTCCTGCCCCGCTGGAAAGAAATCGGTCCAGGAAGGGGCTATGTGGGACCCACCATGATGTATGGGTTTTATCCACACCGTTCATCCATTTTTTTAAATATTATTTTAATGTAGGATCCAAGAAATGAGTCATGTTTATGGCTCAAGTGGACCACACCACAGGAAGCAGATGTGATGATCACAACCACCGTTGAAACCATCCCAAAGCCCACCGTGATGTTTATTTGCCATGAAACCTGTTCATAAGGTCACACAAACACGGATGAAGTGAAAACACAAATGTCAGCTTGATCTAGAACTTGTGGGCCCCAAGAAGTTTTCAACGGTAAACATTCTATCCCCCTACTTGAGAATTAGATCCGTCTCTTTTTTGGGCTCATACCCTAAAATGATCTTGGAAAAATGGATGAACGGCGTGGATAATATCCCTACATCACGTGGGCCGCACAAAAACCTGCCTGGACTGATTCCGTCCAGGCGAAACGTGACACGAGGGGCCAAGGCTAGCTCAATCGAGACCGTTCCTGGTGGTTAACTATCATCGTAGCGGCGTGGCCCTGGGCCCAACCCAAAAGACTTTTGGGGAGCTATTTGATACTCTGCTGCTTACGACCCTTCATACACGTGCACCCAAAATTTGTACATGTATAACATCATAACTCAAACTAAACCGATTAGAATGTTGAAACTACCGTAGATAAGTTACCAACCAAAAATCAGATTGATTGAACAATCCTGACTTCAGATTGATGGAGACTTATTTCTTGAAATAAAACCATTAAACATCTACCAATCGGATATTAACACAATCAATTAAGTTTAATTTTTGGTTCAAGATGTCTAAATTTCTACTCCTAATGTGGACGGTTTTATCTGATTTAGTTGTATTCGACGTCGGTAGTTTCTACGTAATTTCTAAGTGACAGAGTATCAACCTTCACATTCTACCGAGTACAAAAAAATTCTCTTTGTAAAAAAGGAGAGAGACGTTGGAAAGAGAAACGGTGGCCGTATTGAGTGCAAAAGGCCGCTTCGTATACACCGAGACAAAAAAAGCATGTATAGCAGGCCAGACCGAAGCCTCCACCATTTAATGCTCTGCATTTTCTTACTTTTTCTCTTTTTGGACACGTTTCCTGGGCTCTTGGTCAATCGAGGTGGAAAGGGATTGGCTACTCCCCCTGCCACTAGCCAATGGCTAGTGGTCGGTGCTCTGTGGGACCCACCATAATGTATGTGTTTCATCCATGCCGTCTACCCATTCTTCCATATCATTTTATGGTATGAGTCCAAAAATTAGGTTGATCCAAATCTCAAGTGGACCGCAAAGTTATGATTGAATCCCATCATCAAAAACTTCTCGGGGCACAAAAGTTTTAGATCAAGCTGATATATATATTTTCCCTTCATTCAAGTCTGAATGACTTAATCAACAGTTTAGGTGTCAAACAATCATTACAGTGGGCCGTAGGAGGTTTTTAATCGTAGAAATTCAATCACTACATCTACCTCATTTTTGGGATGAATATATAAAGTTATTGGGATGAATATATAAAATTATCTTTCAAAATGGATGGAAGGCATGAATAAAACACGTACATCATGGTGCGGTCCACATGGCACCGACCACTAGCCACCTGGCTGGTGGCCGCGTCACTAGCCGAACCGCGTCCAATCGAGGTCTAGTGCACTCGTGCCACGTGGCACACTGATCAGATCAGAACCGTCCATTTGGTAGATTAACACACATGTTTGGACTATATGACCAGGGTGTTTGGATGACTCGGATTCGGTAGCGATCCCTCCAGTACCCAGCACGGTACTGGTCGGTGCTGGAAAAAGCCCTTTCGGTCCACCATGATTTACGTTTTATATCCACGCCGTACATCCACTTTTACACATTATTTTATGGCAGGAAACGAAAAATGAGACATCCAAATTTCAAGTGGACCACACCGTAGGAAACAGTGGTGATTGAACGCTCACCGTTAAAAATTTACCGTGGACAACAAAAGTTTTGGATCAAGCTGATATTTGTGTTTTACCTTCCTATTCCGTGTGACCTAATCAACAGGTTGTATGGCAAATAAATATTACAGTGATCTTGGAAAGTTTTTAATAGCAATCGTTTGATCATCACTTTTTACTGCGGTCTGGTGCACCTGAGATTTGGAATTATCTGATTTTTGGGATGATGCCCCAAAATGAGCTGTAAAAATGAATGGACGGCGTGGATAAGATACATATATCATGGTGGGCCCATAGAGCTTTTCCAGCACCTATCAGTACTGACCTCGGTACTGGAGGAATCACTACCGAAGCCTTTACCTTTTTTGATGATCCTTATTATACAATCAACGGACTATAACAAAAGATGGCCCGACTCTGATCAGCGTAGAATGTGCCACGTGTATGGTAATGAACTCGAAGGGGTGAAATGCCGTACTCTGCTTTTGCCTTTTTGTATTTTTAATAGAAATTATATAAATAAATATTTTCGGATATTCTGACTCTTTTTTGGCCTCGGTCTCTGTCTCTCTGCCGCAAATCTGCGACAGTAATCCGGAGAGCACGCTCTCGTAAAATGTATTAAAAAAGAAGTGTGCTGATATGGTACCGGTACTACAGCTACTTATGTTGGTACCGGTATTCGAGTGGGGCCTACAAGATGTGAGACTCAGATCCGATCCGTCCATCATCTTCTTTTCTTCATTATCACCGTAAAAACAAAAATTTATGACAATCAAAAGCTTAGATGGGCCTCAATGCAGGAAAAAAAAATGTAAAACAATTACTAAAACGAACGCGAGTTGCCTGTGTCCGCGCCTATACGTGGGGCCCGCGATGTTTGTGAAAATTTCAATCAGTAGATCATAGAAATAGTGAGGATTGAACGCTTGCCATTGAAAAATTCGTGGGCCCACATAGAACATCTGGACAGCACTTAAACATCACGGTGGACCCGGGGACAGTTTCAACTGCAGGCATTTTCGGTTTCATTTTTGGGCTAATGTCGTCACATTAGCTGGCCAAACGGATGGACGGGGTGAATTACCTCGGTTCGACTAAAGCCATGGTGGGCCACACACAGGAAATTCACGTGGCGTGACCTGCCTCGATATTGGTTTGGTCTGATTACTTTTGATATATGCCTTGATATTGGTGGGATGCATCTGATGAGTAGATTGGATGGAATATACACGGCATGATGGGCTTTAAAATCCGGCCGGATCTTTTTTATTGGTTAGACGTCCCCCCAACTACTTCCTATGGTGTGGCCCATCCAATATTCCGTTCAGATTTATTTTTTCCATCATATAATAAGATTGAAGGGCCCATTCCATGGAGGGAAAGGATCTGAGGCACGCATCGTCTGGGCCCCACAACATCTGGGTACCACCACAAGTAGTGGTGGTACCGGTACCATATGAGCGCGCCACTTAAAATAATGAGTTTCTTTTTGTCTTGCATGGCTGATATTTGAAGCTCCATGACTCTGGTCGGACTCCTGTCGGCCATCGAACGACGAAATCATCCCTATCTTTTAAGGGTTGTGATTCACCTGTCAGAGGTCTTTGCCAGCAGAATACGTATCAGAGATCTGAGCCATTTGTTAGGTGGGTTACCTGAACGTATGAAGGACATACTTTTGTGGGGGATATCCTTCAGATCAAGATCCTACGGTGGTGGTTAAAGACTCAGGTGTTGTTTTTTTTTTTTTTTTTACAAGTGATTAGATGCTACTGGAGTACAATAGGCTTACCGTACCGTGCTCTTTTTTTCCAGACATCTTGGCACGTGTGGAGGATATCTGAGCCGTGCAAGAGGTTGGCCTCAGCAGGGATATCATGATAAACTCAGACCGATTCAATCAAGATTGGATACACTGTAGAAATCAATGGACGGCTAATGATGAACGGTTTGGATTTATTTACAGACATTCTACGTGCACGCCATGCCTGGCTGTGGATAAAAAACGGAAAAGCGGGTACTACGAGGACTTCGAAGCATACCATGGCGCATCACTCGCATTCGATTGGGCCCAGCCATATGATGGATGCTAGCATCATCTAAACCGTTCATTTGGTGGGCCCCACAATAGATTAGCCTTAAGCCGAAAATTTCAGAAACCCCAAAAATCAACGGGAAAAACGTCTCAATTAGGATGACTATTGGCATCCTACAATTTGATGGTCAGGATCGTTCCGTAAAATTGGCGCGGGTGCGTTAGATGAACGGTGGGAATTATTTTCGCTGACGTGGCAGTGTGATTAATCAATTGGGACCGTCCGCCTAGTGGGATCTGTCAAATGAATGATTTGTGGTCCGAAATCATAACTATTAAACAATCACATCGGTCACTGTCTCACTTTTTCCCATTGGATCTCAACCGTTGACAAGTTTTTGTTGTCTACGGTCACTGTTGAAAGCCACTGATCAGATAGCTAGGGTCATCTGATCCATGTGGGGTTTGGACCATTTGCCATCTACAGTAGCGGCAACTACATGGAGGGTCCCCATTGGTACATCACGCTGCCACGTGTACCATGGAGAGATGACTCTGCAAAAGGGTGGTCCACTTGAGGGTGGACCCTCCTTTTCTTAGCCAGCTCATATATGTGGCTACCTGACATACCGTTCACGGGTTCTAAATTGGCACGTGTACCGCTATAGAGTTGCGTGTGGAGCTGGCAATCCACGTGTGAAACATTACACGTGGAAGCTGGAACAACGGTATCCAAATCGTATACAACGCTTGTTTGACGCAGGGTGTAAAACACCGATCCTGTGGGGCCTACCATGTTGAATATGTAAATCAATTCCGTCAATGAGGTGGGAAAAATTATTTTAACTGTACATACAAAATAACAGATCGATAATATACTTGGATGAGACACAAAAATTATTTTAACCGTACATACAAAATAACAATGTAAAATTCCTCCTAAAAACTTATAATTTCAATTGACGTGGCCCACCTGAATTTTGGATCCGGAATAAATTTCTTTATTCACTACATCCATTTGATTTTCATCTGATTAACAGGTTTGATGAAATATATAAACCATGTTAGCCATATCCACAAACCGATGGTTGGCATCCCATACACATTGTTCTTTGGGGGTGTGGCCCACCTAAATGGTGGATCTGGATGATTTTTTTTATCCAGTACGTATAAACGAGCATAGAAGCTGTTTTACAGAATGGATGTCACATCTACAACATTCTGGGCCCCACAATGATTGGGTGTTGTATGCGTTGCGTGAAGCATGGTGTTGTGGGGGAATCTCCGGTCCGGAAAATTGTAGTCCTGTTATGAAAAAGCTGGTCTAAAATGTAATGGCTTGTTTGGCGTTCTTGAATCAGAAAACATGGAGTGGTGGATTAAAGCTTGTAAGGTCAGAGAAGAGATGGCCCACCATGTTTCGTGACAGTGGTCGGTTGGATGGTACACGTGGAAATGACACACACTATTTTTGTTATGCGCACGTTTCAGGGGTACTGTAAAACCATTGATACGGTGGCTGTGTATGGTCATCCATAAACACGCACACAGCTTCTCTATACATGCAATGCACATCTCAAACCGTCCAAACCTTGGGACCCACCTTAATGAAGGACAGCACTAAAATCAGATTGTTTGGAGGATCATATCGTCCAATTATTAGATATTCCGTTTGATGATTTTTTTTCATCTTTGGCTACCAATCAGATAGTTGGGGTCACCAGTCAGCGTATTTCCAGGATCTTGATCCTTTCACAGTGGGGTCCACCATTTGGACGACTTCGATTAGGTTATGTATGATGGATCCACAAGATGAGTGTGCATGTGTATGGATCCGTCGCATTCCGCCACCATATCGTATAACACATCTCAGAGCTGGAGAATGGAAAAGAAGTGGGATTTGTTTTGGGAAAACAACCTGGGGGGTTCGTTGGGGCTGTCTGTTTATTGTCTGTGGGTGCGTCCAAGACCTGAATACATCCTCGCCGTCCATTGTGTTTACAGAAAATGTGGCATGTGTATGAGAAATCCGAACCGTTGAAAAGTTATTCCTCGATTTGAAGATCACTGGCCATAAAACTAGGCCAATCCATTCATCTGGTGGGGCCACGTTAGAGAACAATGAACAGACAATCCCTGCGAGCTAAGGCCCATGTATATTTAGCCAATCTAAGCCTGTGGAATACCTGATTGATGGACCGGCTTGATTATTGAGACCTATAATCTTCAAGTTGGGGCCTGAATTTTCAGCGGTTTGGATGTCTTACACCGTCTCCTGGGACGTTCCTATGTGCTCCGAAGTTAAGAGGGGCCCATCGTGATATTTTTAAGAAATCTACTCTCTCCATCTGTTTTGTCCCCTCAATCAGCGTCCCTGCACCTTTTAGGCAGTTGCCATTCGGACGTGGAAACCAGCCACGTATACAAGATCCAAAAGCCGCTCGCTAGTGGGGGTCCGGTCTGTGGATGACTCATCTAAAGAATAATGCTGATCTAATAATTCAGTGGGCCACCACACATAGACGCGTGCGACGCATAAAAAGAAGATTCACTTTGGGCCCTTCCTTTTGCATCACACTGGCATGAATTGCTTGGCGTTTCGCCCCTTAACAGGTGTATCCACAGCATCGTTAACGGTTGTATCATATAAATAACTGGACTTCCAATAAAATGTGGAATCCAGCTATTTTTATTAGGAATTAGTATTCCAACCAAAGGTTTTAAATCAATGTATCATTTATAACATCCCTTGCCACTAATAGTTTTTTTTTTTTTTTTTTTTTTTTTAAAAAAATTTAATTCCAATTGAATTTATTGGCATGCACTCACTAATATTTTCAAGCCATCGTTTGAATGCACATAAAGTTATATATTATATATGTTATATTACATTAATGGTATGTTTAGTTTTCTAATTACAATAGTAATTGATTGAAAAATGGATAATGATTACTTACCTCTATGATTTTGTGTTGATATTACTTATGTTTGACTTGAAAAGATACTAATGACTCATTTATATTAAATTATATTAGAAATGAAAAAATTAAATAAATCTTTAAGGGCCCATTTGGATGCCACCAAATTGTTATAGACAGATGTCTTAAATCTGTCTGGTGGTCTGTCGATGATATTGACAGGACCGTCGATGATATCGAGGCTGTCATCGACAGTGTCTCGATGCCATCGATAATTCACAGTATTTTTCACATTTGGTCGCTGGACAGTTTTGGTCCTGTTTCGATATCATCGAAGGACCGTCGATGATATTGAGGCTGTCATCGAGAGTGGGTCGATGACATCGATAAGTTCTGTAGATGCGATTGCGGAAACGCAGATTTTGCGAAATTCGTTTCCTATTCCGAGTCTGCTTCTTTCTAAACTTATATAAAGGGGTGTATGTGGGATTGAGATGTATGCTAAGGCTTTCTAAAAGTGTTCCAAGGGTTCCTAAAAGGATTTTAGGGTTTCTAAAGGGTGTAGCAAGGGGGAGATTCGAGGTTGTTCGAATTGGGTAAGTCCTCTCTCTTTGTAATTTCTATTTTTCATAGTGGAGATCAGTCGCTTTGTGCCGTGGCTTTTTCCTGCAAGGATTTTCCACGTTAAATCTGCGTTCTCTTGTATGTGCTTGGTGTCATTGGATTGCTATCCTAGATCTAGATCTGTATGATTCCGCAGGTCAAAATCCCTAACAAGTGGTATAGAGCAATCGGTTGGGGCACAGATCTGAATCTGAGGGATTAGTAATAATGGCGAGCACCAAGTATGAGATTGAGAAGTACTTAGGGAAAAATAATTTTAAGTTATGGAAGATCAAGATGATGAGTTCCTTAATCAAGCAAGGTGAAGATGGTGCTCTTGAGGAGCGAAAGTCTACTATGAAAGATGATGAATGAAATACTCTTGATAAGAAGGCATTATCATCACTCCATTTATGTCTCACGGATGAGGTTCTCTACAACGTCATGAGGGAGAAAACTGCGGCTAAGTTATGGGCAAAGTTAGAGGATGTTTATGCGAAGAAATCCTCTGAAAATCGCCTGCACTTAAAGTGGCAGTGGTATAACTTCAAGATGACATAGGATGGAGATCTAGAAGCTCACATCAGCAACTTTAATAAATTGGTTTGCAAATTGCTGGATATGGAAGAAGTGATAAAAGATGAAGAACAGACATGTATGTTGCTGAATTCTCTCCCGGTGTCTTTTGAGGCAATCAAGGACACTATGTGCAGCATGAACAAAACCCTGAGTGTCGATACCGTTATCTCAGCCCTTCAAGGGAATGCTATGAGAAAACTAAACGGCGACATGGGGACATCTTCTGATGCACTGTTTACAATGGGTAGGAATTCTGAACAAGGTACGGGTTCTTCAGGTTATAGATCCAAATCCAAGGGCAAGGGCAAAGGAAAGATAAAGTGCTGGAATTGCGGGAAGGAATGACATGTGAAGAAGGATTGTGAAAATCTTAAATCGAAGAGAGAAGATTCTGAGGCTTCGTACAGGGAAACTAATGTTGCCACGTCAGATGAATCGAGTGGATGTGATAGTGATGTTTTGTCTGTGTCTACTATCAAGCGGCCATACGATAATCGTAAGGACGAGTGGATGCTAGACACAGGGGCATCTTTTCACATGACTCCTCATCGAAATTGGTTCGCCAGCTACAGGGAGTGCGATGGTGGACAGGTATTTATGGGCAATGATATTGCCTGTAATGTTGTGGCTATTGGTACGGTGCGCATCAAGATGTTTGATGGGGTGGAGCGTACCTTGACTGATGTCAAGCACGTTCCTGATTTGAAGCAGAATCTGATTTCTCTTGGTGTACTTGAGGCAACAGGATGCAAGTACACAGGTATTGATGGTGTTCTTAAGGTATCTAAGGGGGCACGGGTAATCATGAAAGCACAACGATTCGGTAACTTGTACAGGTTGATCGGGAGCACTTCAAAAGGTAGAGCTGCAGTGGATGTAGCGGATTCCACCTCTACATGTGTGTGGCATGATGGGCACGGCCACATGAGTGGGCAGGACAGGAAGGCTGAGACGTGCGGACAGGGATACAGAGCAGGTGGAGCAGCCACCTGTGAGAAAAATCACACGGCATGATCGCAAGATATCGGCGAGGTACATGGACGACTCCAATATCGCAGAGGATTCATCTTCTATTCAGATAGCTCTAAGTGAACCTGGTGCTAAAAAGTGAAAGGTGACTATGGGCGATATGATGGATTCGTTGTACCAGACCAATATATGGGAGCAGGTGGAGCTTCTAGTGGGCCGGAAAGCGGTTGGATGCAGGTGGATCTTCAGGAGGACACAACATAGATACAGGGCGAGGTTGGTAGCGAAGGGTTATGCTCAGAGAGAAGGGATCGGCTTCTCAGAGATATTCGCGCCGACGGTATAGCAGGTATCTATTAGATCCGTGATTGGTGCTGGTTGGCCAATGTGATCTTGAGCTGGAAGGATGGATGTGGAGTCTTCACTTCTGCAAGGAAAAGTGAAGAGCAGATCTACATGAAGCAACCAGAGCGGTTTAAATTTAAAGGGGTTGAGAAAAGACTTTGCAGGAGGTCGTGGTTCGACCTGTAGCCTAGGCAGTGGTTTGATTCCTTTATGGTAAGTCAAATTGATGACATGTGCCAATTATGACATGTCTGAAATCAGTGTACTGAAGACTCGGTTAAGTGGGACATTCAGGATGAAAGATCGGGGGGCTGCAAAGATGGTTCTCGGCATTGAGACTGAAGGAGGAGTAGGCTTTGGTAATCACAGGAAGAATACCTTTTGTGTAGGTATTGATCAAGGATGTGATGGGTCAGGTAAAGCCGGAGAGCATTCCCTTACACGTCTCTCCTCAAGTTTTCCTCAGGACATGTCCTAAAACAGATGAGGAAAAGCAGGATATCTCATGAGCCTTATTCGAATGCAGTTGGCAGTGTATGTCATGGTCTGGATTAGACCAGTTATTTCACAAGCTATCAATGTTGTGAGCAAGTACCCCGGCAAACAATATTGGGTAGCGGTGAGATAGTAAGAAGACTACGTCTTTTTCTTTTGGGAAGACAGGAGCAAAGGTGGTTGAGCATGCGGATTTAGATCCGGCAGACATGATCAACAAGAATGTTCCTATAGAGAAGTTCAAGTTCTGTGCAACTTCTCTAGGCTTGGCGATGACGTAAAAGGAAGACGGAGTTTGCACGAGAAGCTATGATGTGATGAAGAGATAAGAGGAGGATAAGAAGCTACACGGATGAAGATTGAAGACATGGTGGAGATTGTTATAGACAGATGTCTTAAATCTGTCTGGTGGTCTGTTGATGATATCGACAAGACCGTCGATGATATCGAGGCTGTTATCGACAGGGTCTCGATGCCATCGATAATTCACAGTATTTTTCACCCCTGGTCGCTGGACAGTTTTAGTTCTGTTTCGATATATCGAAGGACTGTCGATGATATCGAGACTGTCATCGAGAGTAGCTCGATGACATCGATAAGTTCCACAGATGCGATTGCAGAAATGCAGATTTTGCGGAATTTGTTTCCTATTCCGAGTCTGCTTCTTTCTAAACTTATATAAAGGGGTGTATGCAGGATTGAGATGTATGCTAAAGCTTTCTAAAAGTGTTCCAAGGGTTCCTAAAGAGATTTTAGGGTTTCTAAAGGGTGTAGTAAGGGGGAGATTCGAGGTTGTTCGAATCGGGTAAGTCCTCTCACTTTGTAATTTCTATTTTTCATAGTGGAGATCAGTCACTTTGTGCCGTGGTTTTTTCCCGCAAGGGTTTTCCACGTTAAATTTGTGTTCTCTTGTGTGTGCTTGGTGTCATGGGATTGCTATCCTAGATCTAGATCTGTGTGATTCCGCAGGTCAAAATTCCCAACACAAATGAGCTAATTTTTTTTACTTATAGCAGTAAATATATAAGTAACTTATTTAAGATAATTTTAGTTTAAGGTTAATTATAAGTAACTTTTTTACTTAAAATTACTTAATCACTTCAACTTAATAATTAGAAACCAAGATAAGCTATATAAGGCATGAAAATAGATAGATTATGTAGAAATTGTATTTTCTGATTACAAGTTTTGTCTATCATACGTGGGAATCTTAAATAAGGTAGGTTATAAATTCAAATTATGAAAAATTAGATTTAGTCATTAAGAGGAAAATGAGGAGGTTGATGTAAATTAAGTGACTGTCTTTTATAATTTTGTAAATCTATTTATAACCCAGTAAGTTCTTACCACAATGTGGAAACAAAGTCCAGGTGCCCTACTTATGGATGGCCTTGAACTCAAGGACCATAGCCACACACCAGTCAGCAGACTTCAATCCAGAGTGTAGTAGGTAGGCTCAAACGGCGCAAGAATGACCTGAAGAGCAATGGGAAGTGGATATTTGTTTGCAATAAATGCCTTTTGTTTAAAAATGTCATCTTTCCCTAAAGGGCAGTACCCTTTCATCTCTTTCCACACCGCTCATCTTCTATTCAGAGACATGCCGACGCGCAATTTCCTTCTTTTCTCGGCGACTGTTTCTACGCCTCACTCCGATCGTATTGGCTCCTTTTTCCTACGGCCATTCTTAGTATTCGGATCCTAACCGTCCATTCTTTGGTCAGACATCTGTTTTTGAACTGCTCCGTCTGCGACCAACCATCCTAGCTCGCCGATTGTTCTGTCATCAACACCACCGATGGTGTTCGACTCGGCTTCACCAGCCCGCTACTGGTAGAAACGCTTGGTTTTGGCAATCACTGATTGATCTTGGTCCCTGATCTTCTCCTTTGATCACACCATCAGTCCTAGATCCTCTCTACTTGGGTATCACTTTTAATTAAAATAAAAAAATTATACAAGGGCTGAGGTTCAAACCCTGAATCAATTTTTTATTTTTTATTTTAAAAAGGAAAGGCTGAGGTTCAAACCGTCACTCTCACGTAAGAGGATCATGCCATGTAACAAACTGGCCCACCATTGCATGTTACCTTTTCTGTGACCATTTAAATACTTATTGGGTTTTAAATGCCATTATTATCTTAAATATCACTTCCTGAATTTATTAAATATTGAGTTGAATCAGATAAAGACGTGCGGAATCATCGAGTCAACCCGCGCCCAGATGAACATCGAATCGAGTCGGGTTTTCGAGTTTTTAAACTATATTTGTGACATATCATATCAACAGTCTTCGGTGCCACATCTATCCCTACCGTTGAGTAATACTATATATATATATATATATATATATATATATATATATATATATATACACACACACACACACACACACACACACACACACAACTTACACTAATTGAGAACAATATAAACGTAGATTCTTGTGTTAGTTTTCCACCATTTAATAAATGGCCAACTTACGCATGGCAAGGTTGTGCGGCAATCCAGGCCATTCAAATGACTGACTCTGATGGGCTAGATCCTAGTCCACTGATCAGACAAGTCGCACCACACTCATCCAAGTCTTTAGACCATGTATTTGCTGCAATAGGGTTCCACCTGAGCAATAAATGGCCCATCGTTTAATTGGGCCTAAAATGAGGCCTGTTCATGGTCCATCAGAAGCCGGGCGCTCAATACAGGCGAAATCCACCCACTTAAATTATATGCCGACTCGTTCCCAGTCTTGGACCAGAGCTAAATAGAAAACTTGGCTAAACCCATCTTAGGGCCTGATGCAGGACCAGGCCAACTAAGGGACCTATATCATACGCCCAAGCCAACCGATATTGGGCCAAGTTCCAATACCAGATATGCTGATATTTGCTATATATAGGTTTCACCCTCCATCCATGCCTTCCCATAAAACTAGGGCTTGGTGTGAACCATTTAAGTCTCAAAAACTGCTACGGCTGCTAAATACACCCATCATTTTTTTACGTTTGGCTGCTACGACAGTCCAGAGAATGAGATGCAACAAATGGCCCACCTTAACACCATCAAGTTTTGCTGCATCAATGGTAAGATATCTGGCTAAGTTTTAAGGGATGATATCCCAAAAGTAATGTCTACCATTAAATTGCTCACTGTTACATGATCAAATGACTGTAAAAGGTCCACTTAAAAAGAATTCACGACAATGGCAGGGGATTCCAAGCTTCACCCCAACTTTCCCAACATTATTCCTATTTCCCACAGAGAATACAAAAAATATATGTAATCGGTTTTCACGATGCAACACGCACTGCCAAACGGCCCATTTCCGAACCAACGTCCTTTGTCTTTCTGCTGACTCCTGCTCTTGTTGCCTTCATTCTCTCTCCTTTCCTCACCTTATTAGCAGTGTCTCCATACTGTCCTTGTATGCCACTGCTTGTCTTACCCTTCTCCCTCTCGTTCTTTCCTACCTCAGTTTTCTTCCCAGCTTGGGAAACCCGACTCCGAGTCCCCATCTCATCGATCTCATCCGATCCATCCATCGGGGTCTGACAGTTAACGTTAGCTTCTGATGCGCCATGACAGTTGGTAGCTTCCTGAGTTTGTGGCTGAGCAGTGTTAACAGAGTCACAAGCAGAGTGGGGACCTTGTTGTTTCACATTCTTTGAAAATGGTTGGGAGTTGTCTGGTGCTGAAGCTGTGCTTCCTGGACTCATGGACTTACTATGGGATTTTGGAGATTTTGTATGAGCTATAACAGCCTGAAAATAAGATAATGGATGGTATTGGCCATTGGCACTAAATCATGTGATTGATGCGTGTCTGTGAGGGGGCCAGTTAATCTTGGTCACAGGTGTGTGCCCATGTGTGGTTCGCATGCATGCACTCACCAACTATACATGTGGCATGCACAATGCAACTTAAATCACGTATGTAACTCAATTAAACCGTCCAAATTGTTGGGTCCGCAATGGATAGGTTGGACGATCCTAACCTCATATTAATATACATATGTTTGTTAAATTTGGACCTTTGATTATTTTTTTAGCATCCACCAGATGTCCACTGATCAGCAAGTCAGGACACATTTCAATATAATTTTTTTTTAAAAATGTATTAGTTAAAATAATTGTACAGATCTATGTCAGCAAAAATCATGTCTAAAATCCACCTTGTCCTACTCCCCCACTATAGTTGCATAAAGCATGAAGCAAAGAGGCAACAGATTTCAGTTGTGGGAGCAAGGAAGTGTTTGTTTCAAAATGTTTCGGGTATAAACAGGTGTGAAGCGCAATTTGAAGTGGAAGAGGCACCTGGTTAGAAGGATCGTGCAACTAAGCTCCCCACATTTGCATCCTTGTCTGACACAGTCGGACACGTGTTAAGATACAAATGTGTGAAACATCCTTGCATGACACCCAAGCAGATTTCAGTGTATGAGTGAGGAAATGTCAATTCTTAAAACGCCAACAAGCGGGAGAGGCCACGAAGCATCTTTCACAAAATAAGTTGTCATCATCGTCATCTAAGCCTTATCCCAACTAACTGGGGTCAGCCAAAAATATCCTGTTGCGCTGTCAGGATTCGTGATAAAAGTTGTGGCATGTAGGCATGCAGAACAGCCATATACATACCCCAATCCAGACCATTCAAGTCATTGTCCCCACTACATCTGAAATGAGAAATCGTCAACTGTCAAAATTCCACAAACAGCTTTACATTAGTCAGAGAGGTTAGGATCATTCACCAATTTGGACAGCTTGGATTGAGGTACGTGTATGCCATGTGTGAACTGGCAGCGTCTGTACATATGGATGGTCACATGATGCCAGGTTATCAAATAACTCAACATTCTATGGTAAGGATCTCCATACACTATCATGAGCAAAGATGGTGCTCATCCCCCAACTTCTGCTTATAGAAACCCTATGAACTCTAAAATTATAACTATGAAATCCATACCTTTTTTCCATTAGAGCTTTGTGGTGCTGCTTCATGATAGAAAGAAGGCATGGGTGTTGCTTTGAAGTTAAGGCTTCTTCGAAACTGTTTCATCTTGGCTTCCATCTCTTCCTGCATGTACAATAACAATTAACCAATCAGGCACCATCCCAAAGAATGAAGAGCACAACCATGTATCAGGTCATAACGGTGAGGATCCGATTCCTAGATGGTCCAAGATATCAGCAGATGTGGTAGATCATCACCATCGTCATCATAGCCTTGTCCCAGCTCGCCCCAGATATCAGTGGATATCATCCAGGACAGATGCAGCCGATATCTTGGCCAGAATTTTCTCATTAGGAACTCAGATCTTGGAAAATTCGTCGGCCATTGTTACTGTTATTGACTGAAATTTCTGGAAGAAAAAGTTCCATTCGCCACAACCTTGTCCTAGCTATTTATAATACTGTAATGGTATTTATGAAAATCTATCCAATTTACTATAAACCAATCAGGCACTATCCCACAAAATGAAGAGCACAACCATGTGATTGGGTCATAACGGTGAGGATCCAATTCCAAGATGGTCCAAGATATCAGCAGATGTGGTAGATCATCACCATCGTCATCATAGCCTTGTTCCAGCTTGCCCAAGATATCAGCGGATATCATCCAGGGTACAGCCGATATCTCAGCCAGAAATTTCTCGTGAGTTAGGAACTCAGATCTTGGAAAATTCATTGGCCATTTTTGTTGTTATTGACCGAAATTTCTGGAAGAAAAAGTTCCATTCACCATAACCTCGTCCAAGCTATTTATGATACTGTCATGTTATTACAAATCTATTCAATTTACTATAAAAAAGTAATATACAAAAGGCCAAGTTTGGGTGCACAAAATACCATGGAATTTCATGATATTTTGCTTCAAACAATGACACAGATAATGTCCCTACAAACCTGTGTTCTTGCTTGGATCTGGTTCATCTCAGCCTCCTTAGCATGCTGCTTTTCTTCCAACTTCAGGTAGAACTGAATCGGACGAATTGCAGAAACAATTGGGTAAGCCATTCTGGGTCTATCACATGAAGCAAATATCAAATGAAAAGAACAAGACAATTGCTTGCCTGTCTCCTCTTTTCTGCTCTTTCACTGCTTTTGAAATTGAAGATCACACCACTTGACTTTAAGTCTGACTTAGCTGAAGTTGTAATGTGCTTTGGCCTACATGAACGAGTCGTCAATGGAAGGTCAAAATGAAGAGATCAGAATGGAAATTTATTTGTAATGTAGCTTATAAAACCTGCTAGCAGATCGACGTCCTTCCAATTCAGCCTTTTCAGCTGCAGCTTGAGGGACCATACTGACTCTCTTCGCCTTTAGATCCTTGTCTCTGATAAAGATTCATGTGTACAGTGCAACGAGACAACCATTTCAAGTAAGTAACATATAAACATATATACTTGACATTGCATGGCAGTTTGAACTCTGAAAAACAAAAGGGAAAAAAAAAAAAAAAGAAAAAAAGCAGTACCTTTTATTTTCTTGATTCAATTTTGCCCTTGCATTTTCAGAATCCTGCATGGGAAATAGATCAATCACTACGTAGAGACAAAAGAAGAATGTTTAGAACATAAGTGACGAGGACACTCAGTTATAAATTTGGCAGGTCAGAAACTCAAGTCAGGCACACTTGTCAGATGTGCAACACAGCCTTCATTGTCGTCGTCCTCATCGAAGCCTTATCCAGGCATGGCATGGGCATGTGTGGGTAGAGACAAGCAAAGTCATAAAATTAAACTTACATATCAAGATATTGGCTTTGTTACGGTTACCATGTCTAAGTAATGTAGTTTGCAGCTTGGATTACAATAAATAATTTCAAAAAAAAAAAGAGAGTAAATTCTTATCACATAGTTCCAGATCGAGTGTTCTACCTCTGGTTTCACACTTTTCTGTAGAGTACATGGAGTGGGTGGAACCTTCAAAGGCAACCGCCTCTCTGTTTTAGTTCTCAACAGACCCTCTCTGTCCACTTTCCGTGGGGTTTTGCCGAAAGCCTTAATGGAAGAGAGAGAAGCTGTTTCATTTAAAATCTTCCTAGGAATCTGAGCACCAGGAACCTGAGTATGTGCTTTGGGTTTGGTGGTTTTCTGTTCTATTGTCACCTTTACCTAGAAATAAAGATTTCAAGAAGCATAAGAATAAACTGAACATAAGCTCCACGGGCATAAAATCATATTCTGCAATTCAAAGCATGCATTCCCTTGTTCAGCTTCCTCAAAAGAAATGTTTGTGAAGAAGGAATTTAAAATGGAACTAATGATAAAAAAGTGAAAAAATTACATCCGTGCATGAGAGAAAATATCAGTAAGGAAACAGAATAAGCTTAAAAGAGAACATTGGAAAGGGAATAAAGTTGAGCAATCTCACATTAAGAGGCAGTTTCTGTGGTTTTTTTGAACTAGGGGATTCATCCATTTCAGTTGTAGAATTCTTCACTAACTGATCTTTCTTCTTAAGTAATCCATCTGCATTTTCGACTTGATTTGAAACACTATGTTCTATTTCTAACTTTGAATTGTCTACTTCATCAGTACGCTTCTGTTCTACCTCTGTTTTTGAAAATTCGGCTTCACTTTCAAGCTTCCGTTCTGGTTCTGTTTTTAAATCATTATTGACTAATAGTGAGGTACCACATCCGAATTGAGTTTTAAGTATTTCACCAGGTTCTACCTCTTGAGTATCATCGTCCAGCACTGTATCGGAATTACTGATTTTGGGGCCCATCTGAAATTCATTAGGTGAAATGACTTCTCCCTCTCTTTCACAATCCATCACCTCGCATTCATGTTCATCTGAGTCATCAGGCGTTTCATCATAGTGAGTATAATGGGTTTCTTCATTACCGTTATCCTCAAAATCTTCAACATAATTCATGTGTTCCAGGATGTCGTTTTCAGCAGTTTGGTATTCAGTGCCATCTCGGCACTGGGCATAAAGGGTTGCTTCATTATCATCACCTTCAAAATCCTCCATATAATTAATGTCATCCAGGATATCATTTTCAGCACTTTGGTATACCATCCCATTTTGGCACTCAGATGAAGCAGCCTGACGCAAAAGAGCCTTTCTCTTGAAATGAGCTTCAAAATAAGCTTTCTTCTCAAAAACTGAACCTGGCCTTGAGTATTTCTTCACCTCCTCTAGATACCTGTTGTGAGAGAAGGATGATCTCCTTTCCCAAGATAAGGATTCTTCTTCAAACCTTCCAAATGATATGGAACCAGTGGGCAAGCAGTCCCCCTGCCAATGATCAATTACCAAATTATAAGGGAACAAGCAAGTGATCAAAGTGTCAAAAAGATGGGAGTTAGCTAAGTTTCTCAGAAAACAATTACTTGGCATGACTACTATCTGAAGTTGTTTTTGGAAAATCACAGTGCTATTGAAGTATTTACGGAAGACTGAACTCATCAGTGTGTGTTGTGTCTGCCTTGTGTGTGTGAATTGGCATCTATTTGAAGTGTGGGTGTGTGGATGGGAATGCAATTCTTGTGCATGTTTGTATGTGCCTGTATTTCCGTGGAAGCGAGGTATTTTCCATTTAACTGCCTGCCCTTTTAGCTATGGGCTGAAAACTGCCTACTTTTGAAGTATTTAAAAGTAAACCACCTACCTTTTGCAAATTTGGTGGTAAAAAAATGCTGCTTTGACTTTGACTGACAATGCATGACAGAAAAGCACCTTTAACGTGTGAAAAAGTCGGATTTGCCCCTCATGACTTCATGTTTTCATAGTTATGCTCCATTTCAATGGTTGACGTGATGTTGGGCGTGCGGAAGTTTCGATGGGGCCCCACTGTGATGTATGTGTTTGATCAATGCCGTCCATCCGTTTTGCCAGCTCATTTTAGGCCAACAGCCCAAAAAATGAAGAGAACCAAAGTGCAGGTGCACCACACCACAGGAAATGCTAGTGACTGCATGCCCATTGTTGAAACACTGAGCCCAAAATTCCCTCTTTTTTTTCCATAAATATGGACTGCCTCAATTGGTTTGATAACCTGTGTTTGATCCCTTGAATTGTATAATTCCTCTATCCTAGCACTAAAGAGTGTTTTGTTGGATCTATGGAGAGCATGGATTTAAGTCTTGGGGACTTGGCCAACTCAACTTGGTGAAATCCTCCTGGGTTAGGGGTAAATTGGCTGACCATATGAACAACTTGATCATTAACAGGTGGGACCCACCAAATAACATGGAATTTCCAATACATAGCAACTGGAAACAACCCATCAGTGTTCTTTTTCTCCATTCAGCCACAGCTAAAAAACCATCCATTCCACCCTACTACCTGGATAGTTATGATCCATGGAAGTCACCTGTGTGGCATGACCCATCCCAATGGGCCCATCAGATTAATGATCTGAATCACTGGATAAGCGGACCCCAGCTGGATAAATGGAATTGAGCATCTGACGCAGGGGAGGACGTGAGGTCGAGCACCGTCTTCCTCAAGAGGATAACTACTCCGAATCCACGGAACTTCTCTGGACTCCTCACAGAGACTTCTCGAATCCACGAGAAAAGAGAGCAGAAAATAGAAATAAATTCTAAATAAATTCGAAATAGATTAATGAATGAATAAAAACAAGTTCACAACCCTTTAAATAGGGGTACTAAGCAATGGGAAAGAAATCAGAATCAAACTACAACTAGGACTCCTAGAATTCGCGACTTACTATAAATAGTAAACTTACTATTTATAGACGGTCGTGATGTCTACTAGTGCGCAAGGTTTTTGGCCAAAAATAGTAAGTGTCCTATTTGGCTTCACCAACCCGTTCTCCTAATTATTCTAAGCTCTTTTCACGTTGGGCGCAACTCCTAAAGCCCGACAGATGAAGAGTTATAAACAAACTAAAGCTTACTATTTATAGTAAAAACGAAATTGAAATAGGGAAACGACCGTCAAATCAGGGGTTTCTCGCAATTCCGAGCGTCGCAACCCGGCATAGCCGGGTTGGTTGGCTAAAGTAGCTCGTTCTACCCCAAAATCATATATTTATCGTCGGCTAACTCATCCCGGATTGCAAGATACGCCTGATTTAAGGTCTGATGGTCCAGATCACTTCTGTCGCCGACCGGGCCTTTTCTAATCCATCTTTGCCATGTAATTGTCCGCGACCCGCTCTAAATCAGCATCATATGCGCAATGGAGAAGTAACCTACTGAACACATGTTAAACTAACAAATGCGTGATCCTGGCCACTCATCAGCCATTGGCCATTCCGAGCACGACCTGCCCAAGCACAAGGCTTTCTCATCAGGTCGTGCATAAGTTAAGTTGAACACAACCATTCGTGAAATTGTCCACCATTCTCAAACAAGCATGACCAAACCAATGGCTGGACTGATCTTGTTCCAGGTTGAAGCATGATTCTTGTGAGTCCCATTTACTGAATGGCCCGGATCTCCCACACGTGTGGCAAGGCCACCTTCCCCACTCCAACCCCAACTTGCGAGAGTCATGACAGCTCCAACAGTGGGTAGACTCCCATGTTAGTTTCCCACCAATCAAAGAATGGTGGTGACAGAGTCATGACAGCTCCAACAGTGGGGTAGACTCCCATGTTAGTTTCCCACCATTCAAAGAATGGTGGTGACTCTTCAAACGCACGCATGAAATAGTTTTACGGAATCTACACCATCCAAATAGCTGGAAAAAACTATGAAGGAGCATAAAGGAAAAATCAACCATTTGATCTTTCCATTTAAATTTGGAAAACTCACTATTTCACTAATTGGATGGTTATGATCTCTTGTTCAGGGCATAATTTTATAAATATGACGCATAGAAAACAGGACCCACAATTTATATGATCAGGATAGTTTTGTATACAGTGCTAAAGGTGAGGAAAATGAGTCACCACCATTTTCAAAATGGTGGTAAACGAACATGGGAACCTAGTGACTCCAGCGGCAGATCTGCAATAGTGGTAACAAATGACTATTGGGCATTTTTGGGTTTCTAAAAATATGGTTCCTCATATGTATAGCTAGACAACGGAAGACAATGGCATCAAGATGTCTAATGGCGCAAGAAGTAGGTAGTTTACTTTAAATATTTTAAAAGCAGGTAGTTTCAGTCCTTATGGCCCAAAGGCCAGACCTGTCATGAATGGCACTGTTGAGATTTCCAACCCAAACAGAAGATAAGAATGTTACATTCTCAGTAACAGACCAACAAAAGTCAAAAGGAGGAGGAGGAGGAGGACTTCTCTATTAGAACTGGACTTCTCTAAAACAAACTCCATGAGAGACCACAATTGCATGGATACTAGAGGAAAAAAGGTCTAGAAAACCTTCCCTAGAGACTAGAGAGAGAAGTATCCCATGCATACCATACTGTGCCTCCAATTTCATTGTGAGAAGACCCATGTAACAAGAGGCCAGTAGGCCATGCACAAAGAGTTGTGCAATGAGGATTTTTATGGTCCATCACCACAAACCAAGACAAATTTGTCAGCCATCACCACCATCAAGTGCGATAATACAGTCAGATGGATCAAGCCCATCCAACCATCTAATGTTCCCTCCCTTCAATGGCCCACAGCACAAAAACCAGTCCAGTCAGATGACCCTTGCATCATCCATTGCATCATCCAATCAGTGTCAATCAAACAGAGGTTAAGAAGCAGAAACAGTGAAGGGTCCAAATTCAACAGGAAAAAAAAAATCAGACAGTGAGGATCATCTGATCATTACAAGTGTCACACTGCGAGCAAATCCAATGCAGGGTCCACTGGATGAAGGGTCCCAGTTAACCAATAGTACCATATATTGGTCCACTGCAACAGAATAGAAACAAGATCTCTTCCCTCCACTTCCACAATGATGAGAAAACAAATCCAACCAAGACAAACCCCAACTGGACAATTGAACTGGTTTGGATCAGAATACCCGCCACCAAAATGGTCGCTGCTCAATTAAGTGTAGGACTGTTTTGTTAAGCAAAACGCAACTAGACCAGTCAAAGTTTGAATCCATGAATTCTACTAGAAAATCAGACACTATAACCATTCCGCTAACAGCAGATTACTTATTAATTCCTTCTATTTTCTAACTTTAAACCAAGTTGATTTTGGGGCCTGACCGGGTCAGAGAGGATCTGATCACTTAGACCAGAGGTCGGGCCAAACCACCCAAGAAAACAAGTCAAGGATCAAAATACACATTGGTTACAACACAAACACAACCAAATCCACATTGGATCATATCACACGTCCAAGCGCCAACATTTCAGATTCTTCAACACTAACATTCATTGATACACTGCCAAACAGTATATACAAGGAAAAGCCACATAGATCCTTAATTCAGATAAATCAACCACATTCTTTTATCATATTAAAAAATAATAAATAAATAAATAAAATTGGAAGTTCTTGAACAAAAACCTGAAATCCTATCGGATCTTCGATTTCTCCTGCCATTTGACAATCCAAAGAAATCAAAACCACCTACACGCATGAAGTCACACCAAATGGATTAAATCTTCTAGAAACTTCTACTCGATCGATGCGCAAAACTAATCACAGTTTAACATTAGTAATTAGCATAATTAATTAATTACTCCGACAAACTCAAGCTAAAAATACACACTACACAAAATCATAAAATCTATGAAAAAACTTGAAAAAAAAAAAGGAAAAAAAAAAAAAGCAGAATTCAACTAAATCTCTAATCTTTGAGCATATATTCCTTTAAAAAATCAGAAAAATTCTAATTTACGAAATTTCTCTAATTTGTAATAAGGAAAATGAGAATTTTATGCCATTTTTTGCTATAATTTTACATTAAAGCACCAAAAAAAAGAAGGAAAAATTACCTTTCGATGCCCTCAATTGGTACGATTCGATCTTCTCTTGCAACAATCCCCAAAACCCGTCATTTCCGAAGAGAAAATGAAAAATACCTAAAATATCCTTGCAGAGTCCACCAAATCCGTCGATCGAGAGCTCGATCGAGAGAGCTCCGTTTGATCTCTACGAATCTGGGGACTTCGAGAGCTCCTAATCATCGAAAAAATCGAATCGGACGGTTGGAAATCGAAGCGTTTCGAGCAAAATGAAAACGGCGTTTTACTTCGGAGTTTTTTTCTTTTTATGATGAGCTAATGAACAGATGCTTAAAAGTATCTTTTGCTATGTCTGCTGCTTTTTGTCTTATTCAGACAGGTTATAACGGCGTTATGGACTTGACGTCATTGCAGTTAAAGAACGTCAAGTTCTTTTTAGATCCGACGGTCGGGAGTAGCTTAGAACCAGATAAGGGGATTTCACAGCCGTTGATTTGTGATAAGTAATCAGGTTTTAGATGGATTTAACGGGTGATTGCAAGGAGAAAAGGAACTGTGCATCCAATGGCTTGTGTCACACGTGCCAATTCGACACGTGTGTAATGGGTCACAGTTTTGTTTTTGGACATGGGAGTTATCTGATACTCTGGCTGAGTAGGATGCTTGATACGCAGGCACTCAGAAATTAAACGCGGCATGCATTTACTCAGACTGCACTGTCCCAATTGTAGAACACAATGTTGCTGAGTCACACTTCCAAAGTCAGATTATTTGAGTTATTATAAAATCCGATTCGTAGAAATTGTTTGTTGAAACTAGGACCGTTAAATATCCTTCATTTTTCAACCGTCCAAAAAATATACACCACTCAGATAATCAGGTTTCCAAATAGGCGATGAACTAGAACCAATTTGGACGGACTGATTTCAAATAATTTTATCTTACGTATGCAGTTTCTAAGTGACTGTGTATCACCTGTCCTGCTCTGACAGAGTATTAAAGTTTTCTTTTATGTTGACTTCGCTGTTGTACGTCAGCGAGAGAGAGAGAGAGAGAGAGGTGAAGATCCGTAATTTGGTAGTGTTGAAACGGGAAGTAAAGTGACGTACGTGAATGCACCGTCCGTATGAGCTGGCGAACAGGCTATACATGGAAACTCAGTAAATAAACCATCTTCACCGTCCGATTTGTGGGTTTCTCTCTGATCGGTAGCCGGAAAAATTGGACTGATTGGACACGAGGTCATAGGTTCCTCTCGTGAAAAACCAATGTGGTGTGGGTGCGTGGGTGTCTCCGCCTGAAAAGTGTTAAAAGATAGCTAGTTGGGTCTACCGTGATGTTTGTGATAAATCTTTACCGTTTATCCTTTTTTTTCAGCTCATTTTAAGACATAAAACGGAAAACAAACAGGTGGATCCATAACTTAAGGGGTTACACCAGAGAGAAAAGTGGGAAAAAAAATGACTACCGTTAAAATCTTCTTTGTCCACCTTCATGTTTATATATCATCCAAAATTTAATTTGATACAAAACTTCTATAGCCGTATCAATGCTTCAATGGTGCAAGTTCAGTCACCATTTTTTCCTCTTTTGTAGCCCACTTGAGTTCTGGATAGTCATCACTTTTAGTTTTGTATCTTAATAAGAGTTTCGAAAAATAAATAGACATAGTAAATTTCTCACAAACATCACTCAACTCTGCTCAAAGTTCGACTTAATTTAGCTCATTTTGATTTGCCTTGATTTGGCTCATAGATTGTACGTGCAAAGTTTCCTACAATGATCCACTTAAGCTTTGGTTATGATTTAAATTTGGAATCATGTCTTTAAAAGATTAAAAAAAAAAAAAAAAAAAAATTAGACGTAGACAATGGATAATGCATATATATATAACAGCTTAATAATACATAATACATATATATGAAACATAATACATATATATGAATGTACATTGTTTTTCATATGTTTGTTCAAACTTGGTTCAATTTAATTAAGCACGATTTAGATATTTGAACCTAACTAAATCAAGCTTAAGCTTATGTAATATGATCCAAACCGAGATCAAATAGTAGAAATAGGCTCAAAGTTCGGTTCAGGTAAAGCACCAATATTAGTGTCACATAAACAAGTCAAATTAAACTTGGGTCAACCTCAATAGCTCATGTATATCTTTCCGTATAATTGAAATTAAACCGTCCAAGTATTGGGTTCGACTTTAGACAGTTTATAAAACAATAATTATATTAAATTGATGCCTTGATTGGATTAGTTGATAAATATCGAAACAGATGGCCAACTTATCAACGGTTTGAATCCAACTTATATATTTTATATATAAATAAGAGGTTGCAATCATTTGTACGGTACTTTGAAGTTCTATTCCACGGAATGAACAGTTGAGTTTGAGTTAAATAAATGCCACGAATGCAAATGTAAGTGCCCGCGTATCAACCATTGTAACAGGCAGAGTATCTAATATCTCCGCTCGAGCAAATTGCAACTTGCCAATCAATTCGCTTTTTGCCGTGGAATCGGGATTTTGGCCCATCGGATTCTGTGGAATCAAGGTCGGTGGATCCGTGACTGCAAGGCCCACTTTGATATATGTATTTTATATCCACGCCGTCCATACATTTATCTGGCTCATTTTAAGGCACGAGTCCAAAATAAAGCAGATTCAAATCCAAAATGGGTAATCACTGGCTTGTACGGTTAAGATCTGGCAGACTATCAAGCCAGGCATCTTTATATTGATAAAATGGGTTTTAAAAAATGGTACGTGTATCGTCAACCATGGTACGGTACGCTAATATCTCTGACAGCCATCACCCACTCCATAGCCGGACCGAATTGCGTCCACTCTATAGCTGGGATTCTGTAGGGCCCGCTGTGATGTATGTATTTTATTCATGCCGTCCATGCATTTGATCATTTTAAGTCATTAGCCCAAAATTTAGGCAGATCCAAGACTCAAGTGGACCACACACCAGGAAACAGTGGGGATTGAATGCCTACCGTTGAAAACCTCTGGGGGCTACAAAAGTTTTGATCAAGCTTATATTTGTTTTTTCCCTTCATCCAGGTCTCCGTGACCTTATGAACAGGTTGGTTGGCAAAAAAGCATTGCAGTGGGGCCTCGGAAAGTTTCAACGGTGGTGTCATTATCATCACTGCTTCGTGTGGTGTGGCCCACTTGAGCCTTGGATCTACCTCATTTTTGAATTCATGCCTTAAAATGATATGCTAAGATGGATGGACGGCGTGGATAACATATATACATCACGGTGTACCTCCACAGAGCCTCTGACAGGACCGAGTCCGTCCTGGAAGGGGTAGGATGCAATCCGCGTCCTCTACAGCCGTGCATGTGGCGCACATATATGACATCCGGTTCACCCCTTGATGAGTGGATCGGTCTTATTTTGATAGGACCATCTGCACGGTAAGACCGGCCTGGTTTTTATTGGACCATCTGCACGGTAAGATCCATCCGATACACTGCTCAGATGTCTCATACACGTGTCACATTTTTAGTTGTTTCATTCGGAGGAAATACATGATACAATCGTGACCAGTGGGACCCATGGATTGCTAATCCAGACAACTAGTTCGTTGGACCCGCGAATTGGATGGATTTGTAATTGTATTTCTGTTCTTAACCGTCAATCTGTACTCATCAAATCCAAAGGTTAGGATTTTGCTATACAGGAGATTAACAACGAATAGTCCATCCACGGTGGGACAGATCGGATCGTCGATCTGGATTACCGAACCACGGGTCCACTGGTTCACATAGAGTGACGTGGGTAGAGGCGTACACGAGTCAAGTTAGCTGGTTGGCTCGCTCAAATCAACTCAAAAAAGCCCGACTCGACTCAGATCGAAGCTGTGTTGGAGAGCTAAGTGGAGTCACTTTTATTAAGCTCGATACTTTTCGAGTCAAGTTTGAGCCGGACCTAGTTTGACTCGACTCGACTCAACTCGATATTGAGGTCGAACTCAACTCGGTTCGGCTTAAATCGGCTTGGATCGATTTTTGAGTAAGTATATAAATAAAAAATTGGACGCCCAAAATAGATTTTAAAAAGAAATCCTAACCCCCCAGCGCCCTCTCGTCTTAGCCGTTCACCCAAACCTAAAATCTTAACTCCAGCTCGAACTTGACTCTCTTTAACTCCCGAATGGCAACCGGTAACCAGTAACGCTCTCCTCTATTTCTCGCTTTCCTCTATTTCTCACCGTTCTTCAGCGCCTGACAATGATGTTGCTCACCAACTAATATTTGATGAAATGACTTAATGAAGTTTAGCCAATGACAATGAAAGTATGTATATAAAACAAATAACTTTTTTTTCTTAATTTTTATGTTGCTTAAAAGGTGTTTAATAAAATACATGTAAAACTATTGCCGTTGTTTTACATTTGGTGAAATTTTGAAGGTGCAGTCCATGTGACAAACTTGGCTCAAATTGACCCAAGGTGTTGACAGAACTGAGTCGAGATGGCCAATCAGGCTCGAGGACCGAGCTCGAGCTCGAGCTGAGTCAGCAAGTGGCCGAGCCAAGTCGAGTCGTGCCCAGCTCGACTCGTTCGACTCGTCTACACCTCTATACGTGGGCCACACTACGATATAATTCCTCTTTTATTCTTACTTTTTCACTTCTAAAATTAGAGGAGGATACGGCCTAACTGGTAGTCTGGATGATCCTATGATCCTAGCCATCTGATCAATGCCTTTCAAAATGACGGATATGAACAGTCCCTTATGATTGGTAGGCCTCACAAAATGGACGGTCCCTACTGATACATCAACCTGCCACAGGCATCCTGCGTACATGGCCCTACAACACGCCGGATCTACTTGCCGTACCGAATATCTCAGGGGAGTGGATTAGGTGAGGCCCTGACGTGGGGCCCACCGTGATATATGTATTACATATCCACGCCGTTCATACATTTCCCAGATAATTTTAGGGCATGGGATCAAAAAATTAAGCAGATCCAAATCTCGGGTGGACCACACCATAGGAAAAGGTAGTGATTGAACAACCACCATTAAAAGCCTCCTAAGGCCCACCATAATGTTTATTTTCCATCCAACCTGTTGAGAAAGTCATACAGATCTGGATGAAGGGAAAAATTAAATATAAGCTTGATCCAAAACTTTTGTGGCCCGTAGGAAATTTTTAATAGTCATTCACCATGGTTTCCTTTCGTGTGGTTCACCTGAGATTTAGATCGTCTTAATTTTTTGGTCTGTTAACTAAAATGACCTAGACAAAACGGATGAACGGCGTGGATATATAATAAATACATCATGGTGGGCCCCACGGTCAGGACCGCACCATGTTGGGTGAGGCCGGGGCAGCCCCTAATCCGCTCCCATATCTCATGATTCTTATCACGCACGTCGTCATGAAAAAGAGCAGATTGTGAAAGCCACGTACATGCACTTCCTCATCATACACATCACGTACACGTGCCCAAATCCAAACCGCCCAAATATTTGGACCCATCATAGATGGAGAATAGCCTAAAAAATAGTGTCTATTAGACAATCCTGACCTCTGATTGATGAACATTTGTTCATTAAATTTAGACCGTTGATCATCTTCATCTTCACGAGTTAGGATCATACCCTCTAATTGATTTGGATCATGACCCATCTATGTGGGGCCTACAATTTAAACGGCTAACGTATGATATTCACACACTTCCAAAAAAATGATGTGATGAGACAGATTGTAGTTTTATACTCCAAGAAATGGACCACAACAGAGCCATGTGACCATTCCAAAAGACCATCTCCATCACATGCTCGCCATGCTCGAGTAATGTATCAGCTCATCCTATCATATGTTCATCGGCCAGCCTATCATGATAGTTTTTGGCCATCTTTCAAATTGTAGTATCTCATCTGTGTAAATGGAGCTTACCTGTACGGTAATCTCGACCGTTCAAATTGTGGGTCCCATTGTGTACATAGTATAGGAAGAAAATTAGACTGGTTTAACAATTTCAAAACCCTGATTTACCTTATTCAATTTGAATCCCTAACCATTGCTTTTCAACTGTACAATTCATGATGGCCATCCATTTAATGCTAGGATATCATTCAACCAGTGTAGTCTTTGGGGTGTGATCATTCCACGATGGGCCATACAATTTGGATGGTCTGGATTGATGTTTATGCTCGACATGTGTAGTGGATTCGACACCATAACTTTAGAAGGTGTTGTTAGACTCGCACCTTATTCTTTTCTTATATTCATTCATGCCTTGTTATTTTCTTCTTTAATAATACAGAGAGAGCTAAGGACTTGTTTCGGATCAAGGAAATGAGTTTTGCCAAATCTTACTCGCGGCTGTGCTACTCGCGGCACACGTGCCATCGAAGAACACTTGTGCGTGATCCAAGCCACTCATTTGAAGGACCACTTCGGTGGTTAATTATCACCATTAAAAAAAAAAGGAGCTGATCAGATAATCCTAAACTCTGAATTTGAGAGAACATAGGCAGTTAATCGTACTTCTTTTATTGAAACCAGGTAGTAATAGCTATCGGAACCGTCTACTTTCTGGATATCAGTATATCTGTTGTCGGGGCCTCCTGATGAAGGGCTCAGATCTAGCACGTGCGCTACAAGCAAGATGAAGAACAAGGGGATGCGAGTAAGGATGGTAAATGCATATGAGTTCGAACAAGAGGGCCCACCCATGTGGTCAGACAGAAACAGCCAAGATCTAGTCAACAACTCTCAATGTCTCCTTTCTAAGAAACTCATGTGGAGAATGATTTCTCTCGTTCCTAGCCGTTGATGGGCCGTGAAATGAGAAGCGGTTGACAACTTGCCACGTGTACAGTATTTAAAGGTGGGGCCCACTCAGTTTTTCTTTTAATACCTTGGCCAGAGATTAGAGCATGAACATGCTCATCGTCGGATTCGGCCACGTCATCATGAGAATCGATATTGCATCGATCATGTGGCATTTCACATGACTTACTATTTTAGCACATGTGAATGGCACGAGGGTCTCTCGATTCACCCCTGGTCGCTGGACAGTTTTGGTCCTGTTTCGATATCATCGAAGGACTGTTGATGATATCGAAGCTGTAATCGAGAGACCTTCGATGACATCGATAAGTTCCGCATATGCAATTGCGGAAATGCAGATTTTGCGGATTTTGTTTCCTATTTGGATTCTACCTCTTTCTATTCTTATATAAAGGGGGGTATCCGGGATTGGGGATATAAGAGGGTATGCTAAGGCTTTTTAAAAGAGTTCCAAGGGTTCTTAAAGGGATTTTAGGGTTTCTAAAGGGTGTAGCAAGGGTGAGATTCGAGGTTGTTCAAATCGGGTAAGTCCTCGCTCTTTGTAATTTCTATTTTCATAGTGGAGATCTGTCGCTTTGTGCCGTGGTTTTTTCACGCAAGGGTTTTCCACGCTAAATCTATATTCTCTTGTATGTGCTTGGTGTCATTGGATTGCTATCCTAGATCTAGATTTGTGTAATTCCACAGGTCAAAATCCCCAACAAGTGGTATCAGAGCAATCGGTTGGGGCACAAATCTGAATCTGCAGGATTAGTAATAATGGCGAGCACCAGGTATGAGATTGAGAAGTACTCATAGAAAAATAATTTTGAATTATAGAAGATCAAGATGATGAGTTCCTTAATCAAGCAAGGCAAAGATGGTGCTTTTGAGGAGCGAAAGTCTACTATGAAAGATGATGAATGGAATACTCTTGATAAGAAGGCATTATCATCGATTCGTTTATGTCTCACGGATGAGGTTCTCTACAACGTCATGAGGGAGAAAACTGCGGCTAAGTTATGGGTGAAGTTAGAGGATATTTATGCGAAGAAATCCTCTGAAAATCGCCTGCACTTGAAGCGGCAGTGATATAACTTCAAGATGGCAGAGGGTGGAGATTTGGAGGCTCACATCAGCAACTTTAATTAATTGGTTCGCAAATTGCTAGATATGGAGGAAGTGATGAAAGATGAAGAACAGGCATGTATGTTGCTGAATTCTCTCCCGATGTCTTTTGAGGCATTCAAGGACACTATGTGCAGCACGAACAAAACCCTGAGTGTCGATACCGTTATCTCGGCTCTTCAAGGGAAGGCTATGAGACAACTAAAAAGCGACATGGGGACGTCTTCTGATGCACTGTTTACAGTGGGTAGTAATTCTGGACAAGGTACAGGTTCTTCAGGTTCTAGATCCAAATCCAAGGGCAAGGGCAAAGAAAAGGTAAAGTGCTGGAACTGTGGGAAGGAAGGACATGTGAAGAAGGATTGTGGAAATCCTAAACTAAAGAGAGAAGATTCTGAGGCTTCATATAGGGAGGCCAATGTTGCCACGTCAGATGGATCGAGTGGATGTGATGGTGATGTTTTATCTGTGTCTTCGCTCAGACGGTCATACGATGATCGTAAGGACGAGTGGATGCTAAACAAAGGGCATCTTTTCACATGACTCCTCATCGGAATTGGTTCGCCAGCTATAGCGAGTGCGATGGTGGACAGGTGTTTATGGGCAATGGTTTTGCCTGTAATGTTGTAGCTGTTGGTACGGTGCACATCAGGATGTTTGATAGGGTGGAGTGCACCCGACTGATGTCAGGCACGTTCCTGATTTGAAGCAGAATTTGATTTCTCTTGGTGTGCTTGAGGCAAAAGGATGTCAGTACACATGTATTGATAGTGCCCTTAAGGTATCTAAGGGGGCACGGGTAATCATGAAAGCGCAACGACTCGGTAACTTATACAGGTTGATCGGGAGCACTTCAAAAGGTGGAGCTGCGGTGGATGTAGCGGATTCCACCTCTGCATGTGTGTGGCATGTTGGGCATGACCACATGAGCGGGTAAGGCAGGAAGGCTGAGACATGCGGACAGGGATACAGAGCAGGTGGAGCAGCCACCTTTGAGAAGAATCACACGGCATGATCGCTGGATATCGGCGAGATACATGGACGACTCCAATATTACAGGGGATTCATATTCTTCTATTCAGATGGCTCTAGGTGAGCCTGATGCTAAGAAGTGGAAGATGATTATGGGCAATATGATGGATTCATTGTACCAGACCGACATATGGGAGCTGGTGGAGCTTCTAGTGGGCCAGAGAGCGGTTGGATGCAGGTGGATCTTCAGGAGGATACAGTATAGATACAGGGCGAGGTTGGTAGCGAATGGTTATGCTCAGAAAGAAGGGATCGGCTTCTCAGAGATATTCGCGCCGACGGTATAGCAGGTGTCTATTAAATCCGCGATTGGCGCTGGTTGGCCAATGTGATCTTGAGCTGGAAGGATGGATGTGGAGTCTGCACTTCTGCAAGAAAAAGTGAAGAACAGATCTACATGAAGCAATCAGAGCGGTTCAAAGTTAAAGGGGCCGAGAAAAGACTTTACAGGAGGTCATTGTTTGACCTGTCGCCTAGGCAGTGGTTTGATTCCTTCATGGTGAGTCAGGCATTGATGACATGTAGATCGCCAATTATGACATGTCTAAAATCAATGTACTGAAGACTCAGTTAAGTGAGACATTCAGGATGAAGGATCGGGGGGCTGCAAAGATGGTTCTCGGCGTTGAGACTGAAAGTGGAGTAGGCTTTGGTAGTCACAAGAAGAATATCTTGTGTATAAGTATTGATCAAGGATGTGATGGGCTAGGTAAAGCTGGAGAGCGTTCCCTACGCATTTCTCCTCAAGTTTTCCTCAGGACATGTTCCAAAACAGATGAGGAAAAGCAGGATATCTCATGAGCCTTATTCAAATGCGGTTGGTAGTGTATGTCATGGTCTGGATTAGACCGGTTATTTCACAGGCTAATAATGTTGTGAGCAAGTACCTCGGCAAGCAATATTGGATAGCGGTGATATGGTAAGAAGACTACGTCTTTTCTTTTGGGAAGACAGGAGCAAAGGTGGTTGGCATGTGGATGTAGATCCGGCAGACATGATCAACAAGAATGTTCCTGCAGAGAAATTCAAGTTCGTGCAACTTCTCTGGGCTTGGCGATGGCGTAAAAGGAAGACGGAGTGTGCACGAGAAGCTATGATGTGATGAATAGATAAGAGGATGATAAGAAGCTACATGGATGAAGATTGAAGACATGGTGGAGATTGTTATGGACAGATGTCTTAAATCTGTCTGGTGGTCTGTCAATGATATCGAGGCTGTCATCGACGGGGTCTTGATGCCATCGATAATTCACAGTATTTTTCACCCCTGGTCGCTGGACAGTTTTGGTCCTGTTTCGATATCATCGAAGGACTGTCGATGATATCGAAGCTGTCATCGAGAGACCTTCGATGACATCGATAAGTTCCGCAGATGCGATTGTGGAAACGCAGATTTTGAGGATTTTGTTTCCTATTTGGATTCTACCTCTTTCTATTCTTATATAAAGGGGGTATCCGGGATTGGGGATGCAAGAGGGTATGCTAAGGCTTTCTAAAAGAGTTTCAAGGGTTCCTAAAGGGATTTTGGGGTTTCTAAAGGGTGTAGCAAGGGTGAGATTCGAGGTTGTTCGAATCGGGTAAGTCCTCTCTCTTTGTAATTTTTATTTTCATAGTGGAGATCTGTCGCTTTGTGCCGTGATTTTTTTTCCCGCAAGGGCTTTCCACGCTCAATTTGTATTCTCTTGTGTATGCTTGGTGTTATTGGATTGCTATCCTAGATCTAGATCTGTGTGATTCCGCAGGTCAAAATCCCCAACAATATCTTCCTCTATTTTCTATACTAATTCCTTAGTAGAGACCATGATAGTGGGCGAAGAAAATTACCTATAACTTCCTATCTTTTCTATCTTAACTCCTGGTGAAGATCTTTGGTTGAGACTACTTAAGAGAGTCAATTTCAGTAAAATAGGATGGTTTCTAACTCTTCACACCAACTGCACTTGAATCCAGCTAGTGGCGACTATAATTCCTTTGAAACTAGTGGTGTGACTTTGGAGTGCAATCTCTATAATAGTGGAGACCAAGAACTGAACTAGTTATAATGAATGAGTTGGTAGTAATTAAAGGGCTTTAAAAAGAAAATTGAAAGGAAAAAAGGACATGGTCGAAGGAGACCTACAGTTTAATTGAAGGAAGGGCATTTTAGCTAAGTAGATTTTAGGTCTATTAGGACCCCTAAAAGATCACTCCTTTTAAATTATTATAGTTTTTTAGATGAAAATGACCTTGGAACCTCATGCCTTCTTCTTGGTGCCTTCGTCCCTTTTTCATTTATTACTACTCTCTGACTAATTTTACCACTATACTATGGTGATTTTTCTTGCTTTTCTAACTACTCCCCATTAATCTCATTTAGGCTTTGTTTGACCTTTCAAAGTTAGGGCCTATTTACACCCATTTTCGGTGCACCGACATGGACCAATTAAAGATTGTCACATGTTGACACTACAAGGCTAATATTGATAGAAATCATACCTTCATCCGAGAGTATCTTCATTTGATATTCCCTCAGCATGACGCATTCCGTTATTACTAGGAAGGTACAAATACTTACACTCGTTCGTTACTAGGAGAATGAATCAGCTGATACCACGGGGCAACGATTATCATCCCATTAATGAGGCAGCATGTCCATCACAACTATAAGAGACCATTGAGAGAACGGATCTTATCATGTATCTGGCAATGACACCCTCAACGAAACCATCTCCCACAACCCTTTCAAAATTGTAGATCTTCCCAGAGATGTTTGGAGACTCTGTAGCATTTTTAATAATAATACCTAAACATAATGATTAGAGGTGGGCATCGAGTCGAGTCGGACCGGATTGAGTCCAACTCGATTCGGTCCAAAACTTTCAATTCCCTAATCGAACTCGATTCGGTTCAATCTGAGACTGAGTCCGGGTCCTTTGACTCAATCCGATCCGTCGCACTGCTGGCCTGACTCGAACCGAGTCCGACTCGGTCAGGGAAACCGAGTCGGATCGGATTGGATACGGTTCAGATCAAAATCATTCATTTCAATGGTAGAGGTTCAACCCCTACTGCTTTTTTGTAGTGTGGTCCACTTGATCTTTAGATCTGTCTTATTTTTCGGCTCAAGCCTTGAGACGAGCCCGCCAAATGGATGGACGGTTTGGATATAACACATACCTCATGACAGGACCCACATAACTTGCTTATGTCAATACACCAGCTGGCATGGTGCATGGTACACCTGCCAGTCTGCTTACGTACACCTGCCAGAGGGGTTACAGTTACCCTCCCATTAAAACATCATGATCATTTTTTGGGCCCACCGAGGTGTAGTTCACAAATCCAGACCATTCATTATGTGTGTCCTACTTGGATGAGGAGTCAGACCAAGTTTCAGATGCATCCAAATTTGAAGTGGGCCCCACTAAGTGCTTTTATATGTTTTAGGAATGTCTTCACATGATTTTAGATGGTATGGCCCGCCTAAGTTCCGTATATGGCTGATTTTTTGGATATCCCATAATTTAAAGGGGACCCATCAAATACACGGTATTGATGTTCGACACACATCACAGTGGGGCCCACACAGCTCGACCTCATGGGAAGTTCCCATGAGCTAGAAGGCAGGCTCTATGTCAGAGCTCGATGCACCTCGAGTCTTGAGCATAGCAGAGGGATTGGCTACTCCTCTTTCCACCAGCCAATGGCTGATAGTCGATGTTCAGTGGACCCCAACATGATGTCTTTATTTCACCCACGTCATCCATCTATTTTTCTAGATCATTTTATGATATTAAACTAAAAATGAGGTATATCCCAATCTCAAATGGACAACATTACAATAAATAATGTTGAATGAACATTGTGCGGATTGGATCGGATCGGATCGAATCGAATCCATTCAGATCGGATCGGTCCAAATTGACCACTAATCCGAACTTGATCCGATGTACGATCGGATCTGAGTGGTCCTACTCGATCCGCACCGATCTAGGCCTTCGGTTCGGTTCGGATCAGGTCGGATCCGCCAGATTGGGTCGGATTCTGCCCAGCTCTAATAATGATCCATGATCACAATACCAAGTACATAATCTTTACTATATATCTAGATGATTACAAGTACAATATTTTTCAAAATGTACAAAAACATAAACATTGTCGTAGCATAAAATATGTAACATGCATCCAAAAAGCTAAGCCATCCAAGCTAATCATGCCCTGAAATTTTGGAAAGATGAAAGCATGAGCTAAAACTAAAAGCTTAGTGAGTATACTTATGTGTGCATAGTGTACAAGCATGCATTAACAATTAAAATATCAGGGTATACAAACTGAAGCATGGTGACAATGCGATGCCACATGAAGCCAAGAAGCTAGGTTGCAATACAAGAAACGTAAATGCAAAAGAATGTTGGATGTCCACAGGAATGGACGTCTTCCTCAATAATTTTGTACATCTCAGTACAATTTTTTTTACTGGAAATAATCGGGGCCTGGTATCCAGAGTAAGTTCGAAACTTATTGGATAGAGGCCTCGCATACACACATCGTCGGTGGGGACTTAAAACCATGCCAAAACTCATCCGACACACCAGTAGCAGACCCATTTCAATAACTGGTCAAACCTAACCACATTCGCTCTACATCTTCAGATAGACGTAGTCGAATCTCTTCTCACTCGACCGCACCGGCAGGAATCAAGCTTACAATGGTTTTCAGCGCCAGATGACCCATGGTATCCATCCGGTCTTAATGATGAGGCTCAATGGTAGCACCTGAGGTTTAGGAAATTTCACTCATGGGTCTAGGATTTAGTATAAAGAAACTTAAAATTTCGGTGTTCACAAATTACTATTATGATGCCGTTGTGGTGGTCTCATCAAAACAATCACAATGTTATTGTGGTGTTCAACCTATCACACATCGAATGTTATGAGAAATGCCATGATATTTATAAACACACCATGCAACATAGTTGCACACAAATAATGTTATGCACATAAACTATGTATGCATCCAAGGCAACCCTAATGTCAACCGAGCTCCTCTTCCATCCACATCTATCTTCCATCCACGGCCATCATGAACCGAATGTACGTGCAACAATCCGCACCATGTGATTCAGACCGGATCATATCCGTACAACATATCATGTGCACAAACACACACACTAATCTATTCCACATGTTTATGATATCTGCATGATCATACTATGCACATGACACACTCCTCATACATGGATGCATATATACGACTGTGTGCATGCAAATAATACTTGCTTATTCACAAAGCTAGTCGGAAATAACCGTCGCTCCAACTCCGCACAACGGTAGTCCGATGTGCACTCTTCACACATGATCATAGGGCTATGTGAGTGTTCACGCCTTCCACGTCACACACACACACACATCAATCCGTACCCTAGTATATCAAGTATTAGCTAATCACGCGGCTTTAATCACTAGGCCGGAATAACATACGGTCACACTACATCATGTTGTATATCAATCTCATGCGAGTATCAATGTATCTATAAGGTATATCAAAACCGTATATAAGGGCCGTAACATCAACATGGCTCGGGGTTCACAAGGGATAAGTGGTCCAGTCTATCAATTATAATTTTTGTTTATAAGTGTCGTTCCACTAAGCAACACCAAGTACGTTTCCTATAAGTAAAGAAGGCACATATGGTGGTCCCACTTAGTCCTTTAGTCCATATAGAGAGTTACATACATTAGCATTTGTACAAATATATTAACATAACATTCAACTACATACATTCTCATCACACAAGTCCTACAGTCAAGAGCATTGTTGATCCCAAACCAACACGTAAACAAGATATATTTGTTGTTCTAAGCGTGTTAAGGCTTGGTCTAATACCCCCACTTGAATGGGCGATTTGTAGGTCACTACAACTCAATACTTTTGGCTTATTAGATGGCCCATTTGACTAGCACAATCGGTCCAATCAAGAGCCGCCCATTCATTATCATTTGAAAAGGCCCAAATGCATACATGCATCACATGGCACTGGCAGTCACAAGAATTAGCCAATGGGGCCCACCAGATGAACGGCGTAGGTGTAGAATATACATTACGGTGGGCCCCAGCTGCCGGGGGAACCACGCTGGCCAAGGCAGCGCTGTTTGCGTGGGTCCCCCAGCTGGGACTTCGTGCACTTCACTTATATTTTTATTTTTTTAGGTTGGACTAGGATGGATTCAACGGTAGGCGTTTAATCCTCACTGTTGTGTTGTGCGATCCACCTGAGGTTTGGATCAGCCTAATCTTTGGGATCCACGCCTAAAATAAACTGTTATATAGGATGGACGGCTTGGATTTCCAGTACATCATCAAGGTTGGCTCCAGAAAGATTTCAGTGGCAAGCATTTAATCCCCACTGTTCAGATAGTACGGCCCACCTGAACTTTGGATCGGCCTGATTTTTGGGACTCTGCAATAAAATGAACTGGCAGGATGGATGGACGGTGTGGATCTAACACATACAACATGGCAGGGCATGCACTGGGCCCCCACCTCGTCCGTTTCCAAATGCAGCAGGGACGCTGACAGCGGCAGCGTCTTTTGACGCTAATTTTTTTTTTTCTAAATATTACAAGGAATTTTAACATGTGTGTGCGCGGGGGTTGAATACACTAGTGGGGTCCATGACCTAGACGGTTCGGATAAAAACAGATGCACCACAGCGGCCAGTTAGGTCTGATCAAACTGATATTTGTATAGTCTCTCCATCCAGGTCTTTGTGACCCTAAGAACAGGTTAGATGGGTCCTTACTCTTGATCCGGTGGTAGACTCTTTGGAGTTTCAACACCTGGTCAAGGGTTCGAGTACCCATTGGTGGTGAAGTTCCACTACTGTGTGAGTGTGTGGGGTATGTGTGCGTGAGTATAAAATTAAAAAAAAAAAAAAAAAAAAAAAAAAAAAAAAAAAACAGGTTAGATGGCTGATAAATATCATGGTGGTTCCCACACAAGCTTTGGGACAAGCTGATTTTTGTCTTCCCTTCAATCATATTTAAGGTATTTGTTGAATGGGATGAATGGCATACAAACATAATAGTGGGGTAGTGGGTCCCTCTATCATCATCACAATAATCATAATCATCTACCAAACTAAAGAAAACATACCAAAAGACAGAGTGATGGCGGGGGCTCACCACTGATTGGGCAAAAACTACAATTGACTGGTAGGGAATTTATTCAACAACACAGCCCCACTAAAAGGTCGGTCTGGATTTACCAACCCTACAGAGCCTGGTTAGAGAGCTCCAAAACAAATAAACCGGACAGACCTCTTTCCCGCTACTCTATTCAATTTTAGCAAAAATAACTGATTCAAGAGGCCGTGGATAACCAACTCCCATCTCTCCC